>ML810723.1:86175-120971 GCA_009831015.1 Picea engelmannii
AAATACCAGAGAAATTTTGATGTGGTTGGAAAGGAGGCCTCTCAGGTCAGGGTTGGAGAATCCCTTGCCCAACTAGGTTGAAGAACCTAGCTTGAAAAAACTGATTTAGTTCTTGTGGATCAACGTCAAAATGTATCGAGAATCGTGGCCTTCTATGGCCTCTCTACCAATTGTTTCCTCTTCCTCTATTTGCACCTCTGCCATTGTTTCCCCTATTAAAAAAACTCATCCTGAAGCAATATTTCAATCAAAATATGAAAATTTTTAACAATCGATTCACTAATACTCTACCTAAATAAAATCGAGATGTTGGATCTATTATTCACAACAAAAGTGCATGCAATCCATCCATTGATACAATCCACCAAATACTAAATTTAATAATTAATTGCAAATGAACAAGGAATTATAAGTTTATTGGGAATATGGGGGGCTTTGTAATGAATGAAAAATGATATCATGACGAGAAAGAACGAATGAATACTGTTCAAGCAAAATGGAGATCCTTTCCTTTATAAAACATTGCCTTCATATTGAAACTTTTACTCAAATCATCATCCAAATCCTTTGAATGAATTTATAATAATAGAACATGGAAGTGAATTAAATGTTATTGAGAAAATGATGGGCACATAATGAGTGAAAAAGTGATATAATGGATGGGAGTAAGACGGTTACTGTTCCATTAAATAAAATACCATTCATTAATTCTATATTTTGTAATAATATTCTCTGCTGGAACTATTTTACCCTTATTCGCCAAGCCGATTCGAATAGAAAGAATCCACTTAACCAAAACTCATTCGATCCAAAACCATAACACTTCATCATACATCATCCATTAACTATAACCTTCAAACAATTTAATATTAAATTCAAAGAATATTCTAGAACTGTCAACCTTTCTTTCTTCCCAAATCCATAGATGTTCTTTTTAAAATGGTAAAGCGATATGTAGGAGACAAATAACCCAACATTTTGTCTTGACAATAATTATCACTAAAATATCTTAAATCGGCATGAAAGATCGGAAGGAATCACAAAGACCCTTCGACGGTGTATCAAAATTTTGCTATAACCTCAAATCATTGGCAATGAAATCAAACTGGCTCAAAAAACCTAGTGTGGGCTTAATAATCAACAACTCATATCAACTTCATAAGTTGACCAAACTCCTGGTGGATAAATAACACAACGAACCCACTTTTTTATTTTTCTAATCAATGTTATGATTTACAATAAACAAGACTTCAATTTATTTACATGTTCGAATTCAATGGGAAACAAAGCCTGAACTGAAACAAAGTAAGTGTGAGATTTTCAATTCACCCATAAACATGACGATAATAATTCCTTCAAAAATATTTTTGGCAAATTTTCAAAGTGACAACATTTACCACATACAATTTTTCAAAGGTCTGGGTCTGGCTAGGGCAATATAAGAACCCTTCATTTCCCTTTTCTTTTATAAATAAGGAGAACACTTTAGAAATTAGTCATAGAATCCGAGCCAACCCAAATTTACTTGTTGTAAAAACCTTTTCCAACAGTTAAATTGCCAACATTTGTTCCAAATGTAACTAATCCAAATAATCCAACAGAGTACAGCACTAAACAATAATTTGGGTTTAGATCAATTTTATGCCAACAAAAAATCAAATACATCGCATTTTGCACAACCAAAATGCAAACAATACACCATATTTTTATATCAACAGTATAAATACAACATTTTCTCCGGGAAGAACATAATTCATACCCTAACCCAAACAAAAATTCAAGCTATAGTTTTGGTTGAGTTGCTCTAATTCCCAGAAGGAAAAACAAGGAAAACCCCAAATAGAAATGCTATAAACTTTGGAAAAAAAATACATTTCACATGCAAAGTTCCAGAGCCAACGAAACGATTTTAACTCGAGCAAAGTTTCTATTTAATGAATGAAGATATAAAAGTTTCATACCTGTAAGAGTAAAGCTAAAGAAACCGCGAGACACAACTCTTTCAAGGCCGAAAAATGGTGGAGTTTCATTTTACCAGAGCGCCCACAACAAATACCAAAACATAGTGAAGGTGGCATCCCCGAGATATGGTAAGATTAACGTGCAATAAATGCACATCACTTCCCATCTCCCAATATTAAATTTCATCAACCATTGCATAATGAAGCACGCTAGCTTCTATCAACCATTGCAGATATATCCAATGTTTTGGTAAAGTGACTATACAAACCTCTAATATAAAAAAGGTTAGGTCAAAACCACCACAAGGATCCACGACATCCACAATCTGCCAAAGAAATTCCATACCATATGATGACCCAAAACATAAATTTGTGTATAATTCACAGTTAGTATTATAGGCTAGATGTAGCAAGGGAAAGAATGCATAACGACATAAACATTTCTTTTCAAATAAAATCATAAACCAATCCTCCATAAATTGCAATTAGAACCAAAGCTTTTCTTTTGTTCCCAATTGTGTAATTATTCTTGTAATGCAATAATAAGTGAAGCTTTGACATCTTAAAAATATGAGGCATTTCCTTTTATTATTGTTCTATAGGGGTCCCACCTATTTACTATTAATAGTATGTATTTATAAATGCATTGCAACTTTTTTGCAGGCATGGATCTCATGTTGCACTTTTTAGGCGTCAACACAGTGCATTAACACTATGTTGTAGGCATGTACATAATACCACTAGGAAATCATTACATGATGATATGACATTCCATTCCCCATCAAAAGGGTGAATATCATGGTTTATCAAAACCACAGGCTCAAAATGGTGATTCAGTGGAAAAGGTGGATGGCCACCGAGAACTATCTAGATCAAATCCCAAGTAACTACTAAGAAGCGGCCACAACAGAAAAGTTCGAGCTCTAGTAATATATATGTGAAGACCAAGATAGATAAATAGGATAGAGATCCATCCATCTACCAGTGCACTTCCATTTTTGTTAGTGCATTCATTTTCGAAGCATTTCCCTTCTTTCATCCCAATATTTGATCATCCATATTATTGGTTTATGGTTTACTCATAAAGTTGATCCCTGTTTGCATTTCTTTTCTTCTTCTAGGTTACCCATGCTATTTTATTTGGTCCCCAGGAGCTCCATCCCATTCCATTTGGACAAATAAGTTTATTTTAGCATTTAAGTATGATGAATATTGTGTCATCTGATAGGCATACATTTTATTTGAATTTGAACACCAATTTGTGATATTTTTGAATCTCGCAAAGAGATATTCCAAGAGTTCATAGTTTTTGTGATTTCTGAATTTTATATAAGCGTGAGATCTTGAGTGTCTTATGACTTTAAATTAATGAAATCATTTAAAAATATCTGATTTTGGACCATCAATCTTTTTTTGTGTCTGTGAGTCTTGCCTCAAGTATTTTTCTCTCATTACTTAAAATGAATGGATGTGGTTATTCCATATATTGTAAGTGAGATTATTATTTTTATGTTATAATTTATTTACTATCTGTCCAATTATTTTACCATCTGGTCCACTCATAGGTGTAAATTTATGAATGCTCAAATTTATTGTTTGAACAAGTATATTGGAAATCAGAGTCAGAAAGAGGAATACCACCTCTATAAAAACCTAGAGGGGATCTTAATAACTTATTTAAGAATACCCTAGGAGGTTGAGTCTTGTCCCTAACAAGAAAAGAGATCAACATTTTTGGTGCCTATACTGGGGATAAACTAAATTTAAAGGTTTTTATCTCCAGTTAATGACTCATCCTAAGCCAATTCAACCTCATATTCCTAGTGGATTGGATGACCAAATAAGTATTTTGAATCAATTGTATGATTATGTTCTAAAAAAAACAAAGAATCAAGAAGAACTTGAATGTTATTGGCAATTATTGGCCTAGTAGGAACTTGTAGCTCCACAAAATTTTGAAAAGTGACTCCATTGAAGGGAATATTAATTTGGACACCCCAAAATGTTTTGAAGGCCCTATAACAAGGAGTAGAAGAAAGCTTATTGAAAAAGAAGAGCAGGCCAATAGTTATACAATTAAAGTTTCAACTTTTTGGGTTCCACCATTTGTCTCTTATGAACTGAAAATGGGATATTGACAAAAAGGGAATGAAGTTCCCAATAATGAAGTATGGGGGAATGGAATACAAATAAATCCAAGAAGAAGACCAATATATAGTCCCTTGAACTTACAAGGGAAGAAACATCAGTTACCCACTCTTCCTCACGTCGTTCTTCCCATTTTTTCTAGTGACGGGATCATGGATCCAAAAAATCATTTAGACAATTTCCTCACCATTTGTGATATTGATTTGACTGAGCATGATGACTATATGGTGAGAATTGTTTTTCCAAATATTAATAGGTCCAACATATGGCTGGTATCTTTCTCTCCCAACAGATTTAATCAGTTCTTTTCATGATATGGAAGATGTATTCATGACTAGGTATGCACAAGCTATTGCATGTCATACTTTTCTCACACAATTTACTCAAATTCATCTTGAGAAGAATGAAAGAATTGGAGACTTAAATCTGCATTTTTTCAAAACTATGTACCAAATACCACAAGAGAAACCCCCAAATGAACTGGTCATATTTGGCTATTAAAATAATACAATGCCATCAAATGTGAAGTATGTAATAAAATCAACACAAATTACCATATTAGATGAAGCAATGAGGAAAGAAACTGAAATGGAAGAACACATGTTGGAGAGTGATGCTGACCTAGAAGTCATTCTTGGTCGGGTCCAAAGACAAATGTCGTGCTTATCCATATTCACTCAATATCTCTCTACATATAGAGTGACTCAAGAATTAGGTGTAGGTAGAGGTATATTCCAAGGCCAACCTCCAAATGTGTGAAACATCCTTCCACCAAATAATGCTCCTAAGACATGATGCAAAAATTTCTAAGTTGAATAGGACTGTCAGATAAATGTAAAATTAAATAATTTGGTTGAGAAGAAATGATGAACAAAGGCCTCGAACACAATATGAGAATCTTGGATTGCCTACTATTGATCTACATTCTTGGATCAACTTTAGTACATACTTATACATTCTTGGTCTTTTTCCCTTGTTTTCTTTTTTACTTGTATTTTCTTTACTTAATCACATTTCCTCTTCAAAATTCGGGTTGCATATTATGCCACCATCAAATTCCCAGGTCCGTAGACCTGCAAGCATGTGTAACTTTACTTAGTCAAATTTCCTTTTTTTTCAAACCCAACACTTAGTCATTTTTATGCGTTGTGGGAGACAAACCCATTCCTATCCCATAAATCCCCATGTCTTGTGTCCCACAGTTTCATAACACTCAGAATGACCCATCTATCTCCACGTCCTCCAAAATTATGAATTGAATTTCCATGCCAAACATTTTCAGGAAAAATGAAGAGAGTTGTAATGCCATTACAATCTATAATAGTAGAGCAAACATTTAAACAATGGGGTCTGGATGTGATTAGTGCCATAAATCCAAGTTCGAGTAAAGGAAATGATTATATCATCACCATGACCGATTATTTTACTAAATGGTAGGAAGCTATTTCTTTGAGAAATGCAAACTCAGAGAAGTTGATCCATTTTCTAAAAGAAAATATACTGTCTAGATTTGGTGTACTAGAAAAGTTCATAACAGACAATGGTTCAATATTCATTGGGTCAAAATTTACAAATTTTTGTGGGGAATATAGAATCATCATAAGGTAATCATCTAATTATTACCCACAAGGAAATGGTTTTTCTGATTCAACAAACAAAACATTAATTCAAATTCTCAAGAAGACAATTGAAGCCAACCATAAAAACTGGCACAATAAATTGATAGATGGACTCTGGGAAAACCGTCTTACTCCAAAGGATAGTACTAGACATTTCCCATATACCCTAGCATATGGAAGATAAGAAATATCACTGTTACATTTGGAATTGAATGCCCTAGATCTTATTGGAAGTGTTGAAGATGAATAAGAACAATCACCAATGCAAAAAAGATATCATGAACTTCTGCAAATTGAAGAAAAAAGGGAACAAACAATATTGTCAATGAACAAAAGACAACAACTGATCAAAAGGTACTTTGACAAGAGCACTAATTCAAAATATTTTCAAAAGGACCAATTAATTCTAATGTGGAACAAAGCAAAGGAAAAACCATCTTTCCGCACACAATTTGAAGCTCTCTGTATTGGTCCATATCAGTTTGAGAAAGATATTGGTTACAATTCATACTTATTGAAGGATATGAAAATAATTATTCTACCATTTCTTGTGAATGGGAAATATTTTAAACATTTCTTTTGTTAATCCCCAAGTCAAAATTCATACATAGTTGTTTATGTACTCCTTTGTATATCCTTTATCAATCTATTTTCTTTTCCTTTTTCCTTTTCTCTTCTTTTGAATCCACTTGCCCAATGGAAGAAGATTCTAGATTCTCAACAACTCACAGGCGACCATTGTCCCACAATTGGAGTCGAATGTTGATCTACATTTTGGATAAACTTTAGTACATACTTATCCATCCTTAGTATTTTACCCTTGTTTTTCTTTGCTCCTTGTATTTTCTTTACTTAATCACATTTCCTCTTTGAAATGTGGGTTGCAAATTAGGCCACCATCAAATTCCTAGGTCCGTAGACCCACAAGCATGTGTAAATTTACTTAGTCAAATTTCCTTTTCTTGTGATCCCAACACTTAGTCATTTTTGTGTGTTGCGGGAGACAAACCCATTCGTATCCCACAAATCCCCATGTCCCATGTCCCACAGTCATGCGACACTCAAAATGACCCATACATCTTTGTTTCCTCCAAACTGCACCCTTTACCTTTTTCATACTTAGTCGTTTCTTTGAATGCGAATGTGGGACACCTATATTTCCATTTACCTTTTTCCCTCATTCTTGTGTCCCACAACTCGTAATACCGCGTTCCACAAAACAACCCTTTCACTTTGGTGACCAACATAACATCCTCTTGTCATACTTAGTCTATTTTCTCATTGCGGATGCAGGATACATCCCATTTCACCTTTTTCGTTTCCCATGTCTTGTGTCCCACATTCATCATATTGCACTCTCCATTCCTCTTTTCACACTTACATACTTAACCATTTTCCATCTCCGATGACATCACATCATCATTTCCCGATTGTATTTATTCCCCCCCACCACGTCAGCCACCACTTGTGTAAACATAATATATTTATTAAAGTGGCGTAGATTTCATAAAGTTTTGAAATCAATTCTAAATCTTACTGTGCAAGTTGAAAACTTTGAAATAAGAACTATGGTGGTTAATAATCAAGGCAATACATGGCAAATTAAATAAAGGACTACTATGCCATGTTGTAAGAGGTTATATTGATAGTAGCGCCACCCATTGGTAAGAATATAAAACATTGTAAATTATGTCAAGTAGAAGAAATGACGTGTATTGTAGAGATACAATTAACACTCTTAGATGTGAAGACCACACGTTCTAGTGGTCACAAACCTACAAGTGGTAAAAGGATATCCCTCATGTCGAGAAGGAAACAAACCAGGTGTGGACTTCATGAATAACATTGGTCAGATGTGTACCTGTGGTGATGGATTTCAAAGATTTAGTTCTTTGGTTTGCAGACAAATTTGATACAAAAAGAAGGACAATTCAAGTTTAGGGGAAGCAACCCATTTCTTTGGCTCCTTCAGTTTTCATGAAAATACTACAACTTCCAAAACCCACCATGCAATTCAAGAATGAAGAAGTTGATGAATTTCTTAGGGAGAATAGAGGAGGAGCAAACCTCCTCAATAAATATTTGGCTGACCCAAGAGCTAACACCAATGTTGATAAGATTGAGGTAAGTTTCTTAAAATACCCTTATAAAGAATTCACCTGGTTGTTTTCCCATATCATTGGATTAGAGTCCATGGTCTCTGTGCTAAGAAACATCATTTATAATCTTCACTTTTTTGTGCATGAGGATGCCTTGATTGATTGGGGGTGGATTATTTCAAATGAAATTTAATTTCACTTTGGTGGTTTGAAGAGAAGATGAAAATTCTACATGACATCTTATTTGATATTTTCCATAGTCTATTGTCATATTTTACAGTATTTTCCACGAGATAAGAATTTCGATTTCAAGGTGGAACCAATCTCTATCTGGTATCCAGCCTTATGGAGACACAAGGCTCAATACTTCTTCTACATGCTCCACAATAGTTTTATTTTTGAATTAAAAAAATTAATCTTTGGTCCCAACATATCAAGATTGCCACGTGAGGCTACCACATTTCTCTCAAAGAAATGAATTTTCAAAACTACAAAGGATTTTAGTATTACAAGGTTATTCAATTTCCAAGAGAAACCCTTTTTTCTCCCTTTCTATGTATCAAATAAACACTTTGTTATATATGTATGCAGACAATACAAGTACTAGGATCACTTTAATGAGAAAAGAAAATAGTTCATCCAATTGTCATTAAGAGTTGGAGAAGTTGTTGTAAATCATATCTCTCATTTGGATGAATTTGCAAGACAATTTGACCAACTTGGCCTGAAAGAAGCTGAATGTGTCGAGGGTTTTGACGCTAATGATCTATTTACTGCACACATGTCCCTAGTGGGATATTATTCTTATTTCACTAAGTTTGAACAATTTAAGGAAGGAGGAGACAATCTAAATCTCCCTGAGAACTCAATTGATGAAGCCCTAAATGATATCGAAGAGTTATCTAGCACTAATGAGTGTTATCAACAAAAGAGCAGGGAAGTAATAAACAAAAACCCCAATTATTCCAATGTTTCATAGAGAAGTACCTTGAATATTGTAAAACCAGGAGTAGCGGTCTGGAAACAAGGAAAACACCTATCAAAAACTCAGATGATGGTGGTGACAAAGAACCTACGAAGAAAAATATTGAAAAAACCCATGTTGTGAATACCTTTGCTAAAAAGAAAAAGAGAGACCTAGAAAATGAAACTGAAAATACTTGAAACTCAAGAAAGTCTCTGAGGAATGGATGTAAACGAAATAATCGAAGAACCCAATTGGTCAAAACAATGACTGGTAGAAACCCAGGAAATTGTTGAATCTCTAATCACCCAAGAACTATAAATATTTGAAGAATAATCTGTAATACTTCATCACGCGACCTACAATAGAAATTCCAAAAAAATGTTAATAGAAAAGGTTAACAAAAAAAACAAGAGAGTTTCTGAAAAATGGAAATCTGAAATTGATTTCCATGGGGTTGCACTTTCAACAATTGTACAGTTTCATGAGGCAACCAAATAGGCACTTAAAGAATCTGTTTGTAATATAGAAAAAAAAAATTAATTTAAAAGAAAAAAATAAAGGATTTAGAGACAACTCTAATTCCAAGACCATTATTTGTTGATCCATTAACCATAATTCAACCAACACTTACCCTAGAGGACATCCCATAAAGAAATAGTAAGTTTAAAGGTTCATCGCGGTTGTTGTTGTAAGTTAGAAAGTATGTTGGAGATGGAATTCAAAAATGAATAGACTTAATCAAATAAATATTGGATCTTGCACAAATCTCTACCAGTTTTTCAACGAGAATTATGCATTTCAAATAATATCTCCAAAAGGATATAGAAAACGACGAAGGTTTTTACAAGGAGGCTGTGGGAACATTTGCGGAAAATTTTTCAAGTTTAAGTGACACCCACAGAAGAGAACATAACCTTCCATCTAGTACCCGAATGAAGTAAATTAATTCATGTTCATTGAAAATAATTAAAAGTTTAAGGGAAATGTTGAACGAGATGGATTCTATGAAAATTAAGAGAGGTGGAATTTTCCTAAAACTTGTTGATCTCAAAAAGGAATTTGACGGCACAAATATATTAATGGACACAATAATTATGTCTAAAATGCAACTAATGGACCAACTTGGGGCATTAAAAGTTGCATGGGCGAGTGAGTTCACTAACTCAATAGAATTATACAAAGATGAAATTGAAAGGTGGTTGGTTTGATACATTAACAAGAATGATGACATCGATGACACATTGCACCAATTAGGTATTGACATAAGATAAATGGATAATGAGCTATTTGAGATAAATACCAAGCATGATATTACAATGGCACCAGTGAGGGAATACATAGAAGAGTGGATAAGAAAATACCGAATCAAGATCATCGAGGCAGGTCAGAATGAAGTGGTTACAATGGTTATGCCACCTCTAGAACAACAACCATCTACAAAAGAAGCATAAAAAAGAAAGTAAAATTTCAGAAGATTTTCCATCACAGTAAGTCAAGTAGCAACCCTACTCTTTCCCTTGCCATATTTCTTCTACATGCATTTGTCATATTTCCTTTTCTGTTCCTATTCAATCTGTGAAACCTAAGGCCGACCCTTGGTTGATTTTATATTTTCTTCTAGGTCTCTTTCATTTTATGGTCAATGAGAGCCCCATCCCATCCTCTTTGAAGGACAAACACAATCCATTTTATTTGTATTTCAAGACATTTATTTCTTATTTATTTAAAGACATCCATTATTTTTTGAGGTTCGCAGAGGACTAATTTGGGAGATTACATTATTGATTTCTCAAGACCTTTAAATTAAGAACGAGATTTCATATGTGTGTCTATCACAATATTTAATGGATATAATGAAATTATCATTTAGAGTTCTCTTCCATTTGTGGTCCATATTTTCCTTTCCCTTTGTTGAATATTGTGTTCTACTTTGATCAATGTTGTGATGGAAATGTCATTCTGCTTTACTACATACTCTTTTAGTTTATAAATCTTGTAACATATTATAAATATTTTTTTTGTACAAGATACCTGGTCCTTTCTCATGTATTCTTTGCATGCTGATATTTAATTTAAGAATAAGCCTAGTCCTCTCTTAGGCCTTTTTACGTTCTTGTATATTATTTTAAATAGAGGAGTATCACCTCTTTAAAAACAAAGGGGATTTTATCCTCATAAGGTTGACTTAAAGACCGTAAGATAGTATTTTATATCAACACCTACATCTGAATTCAAAGATAATCTTGAAAGAAATCAAAACGTCATATCCCTAGAGCCCCCAGATTTCAAAATCCAAATGCTGTAGTAATTGATGAAAACTTTGAAGAATTTCCCGAAAATGACGACCAAATCCCTATTCTTCAAGAAGTCAATAATGAAGCAACTACTAGATCTTTAAAATCCATGCAAATGGATAATTATATGCTACCATTTACAGAGGAAGGTTGGATATAAGAAGAAGAATGTGGGAATGAATACCAACATTGCCAATAAAATGTTGTCTAGACCAGGTCCCAACTTAATAAGTCTAAGGGAAAGGATCCAAATCCTCCCCAAAAGGATAAATTCAATGAACTTAGAAACTGATCAATCGATCCTTCCACATCAAAATTTGTTCCTCCTCTGACACATGCTAGAAATGAAACTTCCGTGTTGGACACATAATCCTTGGGATTGCATTATCTGTAACATAAATTGTAAATATGAAGAGTTGTAGGTGATAGGAAGAGTCATTCGTTGGGTAAGACCAAAAATCACATTTTGTGTATTTACTGAATCTCAATATAATTCAATAACACAACAGTGGAGTTACAAGTTCTACCAATACTTGTCCTATTAGTAGTATCAGAGTTGGGATAACTCCATGATTTGATTTCCGGGGTTTCATTTCCTCATGCAAACATAAATCACCTCCCCTTTGTCTTCTAGTGCTTCTGCATTCTATGGTTGATCCTATGTCCCTCTTCTAGTTTGTCTTCATTGTTCATCTCTTGCATTTAATTTTAGCACATGCCTCCCTTCATCTAGTGGGTTGTATGTGCACCACTAGGAAACCCTAAATCACTCTTCATGAAACCCTAATTCACGAGGGGCACATATGTTCAATTCCTTTGTTGAAAGAGACTGTTCAATCCTTGAGGGAGAGACTATTCTAACTCCTTGTTTCAAATTGAATTATTGCAACTCTTGCTGAAAATCAAACTACTACAATCCACACTCACGTTTCCCATCGACTTCCCATAAAATACTACGCCTGTCACACTGCTCACGCCCCATCGACTATTCATTTCTTGCTGGAGTGTTTCATTTTTTTGGGATTGTGTAGCATTCATTGGTTGGAACCACTCATTCCAATACAAAAATATGAACCCATGAACTTCCTTTAGCTTACCAAACATAACTATCTCCCTTGAACTATCTTGGCACAAATTTGGCTTTGATGTAGGATTGCATTAAGCTCGAGCTTGGGAATATATTTGGATTAAATTTTAATGATGCAATGTGGGTTCTTTTCCCACCAGAGGTGTCATCTAAATCTTGGATTTGTGAAGAGCATCACTCTAGCCTCCACGCATGTATTCTCGGTCAACTTTAATTAGTTTTGCTGGTCAATGGTTTTTGGTATTACTGGTTTATCTATGGAATCTACCTGGAAGTTTTTTTTTACCATGAGGAATGAACTCATCATTCTCTAACCAAATGAAGCATAATCCCATGGATTTCTTGGTGGATTATGGTTGTTGAAACATAACCCCTTGGATTGCTTGCACGCCATGTTGGTAGTAGAATATGCATTCTCTCATTACCATTGTTGGCGTAGTGTTGACTGGTAAAGAGAAATACAAAGAATGGCATAAAATTATCAAAATCACTCTGATCTTCAACAAACTATGGAATGAAAATTTTGAAGCAAGAACAATAACTAAATAAGAATATGAATCATGATTTGAATCGATTGTCTCAGAATCAAAGTCGAAGAGTAGCAGACCACCCATTCCAACATCAAACAAAGAACGCGCCATATTGAAGGACAAAGATAAAAAAACATATGATGTGATGTATACGACAATAATTGAAGAGGTGAACCATCATATTGCTTCTATTGATGACTCCTATAGTTCTTTGAATATATTAAACGACTTGTATGATGCACACTCAAAATTGGAACTCATACAACTAATGGTGAATCTCTTCAACCTAGAGTTGAATAATGACGATCTTATGGATTTAGATTCAGAAATCAAATCCATAATGCATGAAATTTATAGCCCTTGGGTGAATATAGATATCTGTCTCATAGCCTTTATTAAGCCCCCCCTACCCTACATATTCTCACTACCTTGAATTGCTGAAAGTAAGTGGTCAAATGAAATCCATCACATTTGACAAGTTGGTGGAGAAAGTTGCAGAATGTGAGAAAGCCTTTGGAAAGAAGTCATCCCATTCCACCAATGAGACTGTGTGCCTTGCTCAGAAAGTGAAGAGTCAACAACGTGATTCTTCTAGAGGAGAAGGTAGAAAAAGGGGATGTGAAAGAAAAATTTTCAGAGGAAAGGGGGGTAGACACAACCACAACAAAATATCCAACCTTCACTATACCTATTGGAAAAATAATGGGTTGCATGAAGCGAATGACTGCAAAATTCCATGGGATAAGATCAAAGAATACATAAAAAATCAGAAAGAGGACAAAACTAAAAATTTAGAACTAATGACAGGTAAACCACTTGAATATGCTCATTACATTGTTTTCCATTGTAATATAGGAGTAAATAAATATTTGTTTAACACTTCACATACTCCTTGGAGAGATGCATGGATTATTGACATAGGTGCAACCTCCTACATGAAATTCTGAAGATACTTCTTCAAAGAATTCAATGAAAATGTAAATGGCATAGTGTATTTTATAGATAAATCGAATCTCAAACCTTCAAGAATGGGCACCATCGGGCTCAAATTGCCTAATCCTTGATTTTCTTCTTCATGATGTGCTATATATTCCTTAGCTACAAAGGAACTTGTTGTCCCTTGTGCACATCTAACAACAAGGAAAATCTATTCATATGTTCAGCGACAAATTTGAAATATGGAAGGATTCTGGCAACATGGTTGTCATGACCAAAATGGAAGATGGAAGACTGCTAAAGCTGAAAGGGACATTTACCTATACAAAAAATGTTGCATACCTCTCTCATCATGATGAAGCTATAATGCCATATATTATTTTGTGGCATTCTATATTTGGACATATTAATTATGACAGTGTCTGTTTGTTGAGAAATAATGGTGTTTCTATTTTACCTACTATTACTAGGAAATTGAAGCAATGTGATACTTGTATCCCTCGAAAGCACAAAAAACAACCATTTCATGATTCTACTTCCAAAGCATGTAGAAAAATTGAACTGATTCATTATGATTTGTGTGTCCCTATGCATGTTCCTTCTGCAAATGGAAATAAAATATCATGTCTTTTATTGATGATTACACCAGGATGTGTTGGGTGTACTTGTTGAAAGATACGTCACAAGCTTTTGAAACGTTTAAAAATTTTCACGTATGGATTTGAAATGAAGCTAAATATTGTATTGGCTCTCTCTGTATCGAAAATGGAAAACAATATACATATAATTAATTTTAAATCCACCTTTTCCAACATGGGATTGAGCATCAAAACACAGTTCCATAAAATCTTCAACAGAACGATGTAGCTAAAATAATGAATAGGACACTCCTAAATATGGTTTGTTCCATGACGTTTTTTAAGAATGTAAAATTGATGTTTTGTGATGATGTCATTCTATGTGCAGTTTATGTGAAAAACATGTGTCCATATCATTCTCTTAAAAACAATACTCATGAAATATAGTATGCCCACATTCCTTTGGCGAGGCATCTTTGGGTCTTTGGTTCCACTTGCTATGCCTTCATTCCTAAGGAGAAAAGAATCAAGCTTGATGCAAAGTGTTGAAAGTGCAGATTCTTGGGGTACTCAAACACCACCAAGGGATATCATCTTTATGATGAGACAAACAATAAATTCATCCTCTCTAGAGATGTAATCTTTCTTGAATCCTCCAATAATGACGACACTGTTGAGAGGCAACTTGATCATCTGGACAAATTCAATCGTGTAAAGACAGATCATAAATTTTATGATGAGATTCCACATCTTGAAGGGGGGGGGGGGGTCCTTATCTTGTGTCAATATTTGGATTCTCCTTTTGAAGCACCATCTTCCCCACATGAATAAGTTACTGCCACTTCATCGAAACCTGAAGTTCATTTGGATGATGTGATCGAGATAATTGAAAAGTTGAGGCTTTATGAGAACTCAATGCCATCTCATATATCTAAGCAACCTGGACCATCTCAGAAAGGTCTGCCAAAATGGATCACAAAAACACTTGAAAGTGTTACTCCTAATGAGGTTGAAAATATAGGAAGCATAATTTCCTCAAGACAAGATGGAGGTAATGTAGATAATTCAAACTCAAGTGATGTAGATGAATTGGATGTTTTCTATGATTGTGAGTTGAATTTATATACTAACCATGAACCAACTTCCTTTGAATAATAAACTTCTCATGATGAATGGAAATAAGCCATGCAAAAGGAATATCATGCTCTCATTAAGAATGGGACATGGAAGTTTGGAGATCCTCCATTTGGAACCAAACTAATCAGTTGCAAGTGGGTATTCAAGAATACGTACAAATTAGATGACTCATTTGACAAGAACAAAGAAAGGCTCATGGAAAAAGGATTTACACAGAAATAAGGTTTTGATTATGAGGATAATTTTTCTCACACAACAAAATGGGTGACTATTTGATCATTTGTACTCTATTTTCATAGTAGCACATAATGGATGGAAAATTCATCAAATGGATGTGAAGACTTATTTCTTGAATGGAGACTTGAAAGAGAATGTTATCATGTCTTAGCAAGAAGGATTTTTTTTGAAGGGACAAGAACAAAAGGTGTGCAAGCTCATAAAATCGTTATATGGTATGAAACAAGCATCACGAGCTTGGTATGAAAAGGTAACCATGCATCTTCTGAAATTGAATTTCAAGCACTGTAATCTTGATGATGCAACTTTGTTTGTACATAAAGTTGGAAAAAACGTTGTATATATTGTAGTATATATAGATGATCTGTTGATAACAAAGAAAAATGAAAGCTATAATGCATCCATAAAGAAAGATTTGAAGAAAGGTTTCGAGATGAAAAATTTGGGATATCTTCACTGCTATTTGGGCATCGAGGTGATTCAAAATCCAAAGTACATATTCATTTCCCAGAAGAAGTAGATTGGAGAACTACTGGACAATTTTGGCATGACTAAGTGTAATTTTGTTTCTACTCCAATGGAACATAATTTAAAACTCACATCAAAACAAGGGAATGGATTTCAGGATGTAACCAAGTATATATAGGTTGTGGGAAGTTTTATCTATCTTACTACCACCAGACTAGACATTTCATTTGTTGTTGGGATTATCTCCAGGTTCATGCAAAATCGTTGTGAAGGACATTGGTCTGCTACAAAAAGAGTTCTAAAATACTTGAAGGGAACTTAGGATTTTAGACTTAGGTACTCTAATGTGGATGGCTTCAACCTGATCAGATATTCTAATTCTGACTTTGTCGGGTATAAAGAAAATGGAGTGTCAAATTCAGGATATCTCATGAGTCTTGGATCAACAATTGTCTTTTGGAAATCATGCAAATAGAGAGTTCCAACACATTTCACAACAGGGGAAGAATATGTGGTAGATGTAGAAGCAACAAAGGATATTGTGTGGCTCAGGAAAATAGTTGAATATTTTCAGGAGAAACAAGTGAATTCTACTCTTCTTCTAGATGACAATACTTATGCAATCAAGTTGGACAAGAATCCCAGATTCCATGATCGAAAAAATCAAATCAACACAAAGTATAACCTAATTTGATATCATGTAGAGGCCAAGACTATTCACTTGAGACATTGTTCCACAAATGAGCAAATTGTGGATATCTTCACCAAAGCGCTTGGAAGAAAAAAAATTGAAAAATTTAGAATGATACTTGGACTCACAAACATCCCTTCGGATTAAAAGGGGAATGTTGGACACATAACCCTTAGGATTGTGTTACCTGCAACATAAATTGTAAATATGAAGAGTTCTAGGTGATAGGAAGAGTCATCCGTTGTGGAAGACCAACAATCACATTTTGTATATTTATTTAATCTCAAGCTAGTGCAATAACATAATAGTGGAGTTACGAGTTCTACCAATACCTAGCCCATCATTTTTCTTCTCAGAAAAATAGTGAAGTGAAAATCTCTATAAAAATGGATTACAATATTGTTGATGATTTGATGAAGCTACATATTACTCTTCCATTCTTAGAAGTAGTTAAAATATTGTAATGGAAGGAAAATCTTCTCAAATTATTACAGAATGAACTTAAACATGATGCAAGAGTAGAATCTATTGGAAATATTGTTGTCATTGATGTCAAAGATAGGGGGACAATACATATGTACAAGATAAAGATTGCAAGATGGAGATGTTGGAAATATTGTTTTTGTATTTTTGATGCTCAATTTGGATACCCTATCTTTGAAGGAATTTTTACTCTAGATACCTAGCTCAAATGGGAGAATAGGTTATATGGTTGGAAAGATTATTATGGTACATTTCCAATGATATATGGCATAGATGTGCACATTATTAATGTGTCCAAACAATATATCAAGTCTGAGGTGCGCTAAAGGAGTTGGGTGTCATTTTTGGATCTAAAGGTGTGCAAGTGAAGTCTGAGGGGTTTTCTTTCTATTAAGGTGTGCTATGAAGGACTAAAGGTTTGTGATGCTACAAAATGCATTGTTATGAGGTTGTGATGTTGCAGTCTAGGATCATATTATAGGAATGATGCTATGAGGCTCTCTATGGAATGAAGGCTAAATGTGACTAGGGTTTGAAGCTATGTCTAAAGTATGAAGCATGTTGATGAAGGTAAAACTACTCCTTGTATTAAGATCTTATATTGGTGTCTATACAGGTCTTACTGATTTGGTGCTCAACTAAGGATATTGATGTTTCAAGTAGGTTGGTTTCTACACAATATCTTATTGATTTCGTGCTCAGGTGAGGGGATTGGTGTCTCCAACAAGTTGATTTCTACAAATATTGTAACAGTAGGTTGGTGCCTATAGGTGATACTAAGTTGGTGTTCAGTTGAGGATATTGGTGTCTCCATTAGGTTGGCGCTCATCCAAGGATATTTTTGTCTCAAGTAGGTTGGTACCTACAATCTTTCTTACTACAGTTGGTGCCTACAAACATTTATAAAGATAAGTTTTATGGTTTTCTCCCAATTGTGTTTCCATATTAAACTCTATGCATTGTGATTTGAATTTATATGTGATTATTGTTTCTCACCTAATGAATGATTGATGAATGGTTAAATGAAGTATCTTGTATTGATTAGACCCCCCTCTCGGTATAAGCATAAGTTCATAAATTGGTATCAGAGCGGGTTCCTTCAATAACAGTTTAACCAATGGAAGACATATCTTGAGCACATATGGATTGTAGGTAAGGTATCCCTATGAAAAAAAAACATTTTTTTGATGGAACAAATTATGCATCATGGAGTAAAATAATGAAGATTTATTTGAATGCCATTGGGTTTGGTATTTGGGAATTAGTCACAACAAGTTATACAAATGAAGCTGAGAAGGAGTCAAGTGAAAATAATGAAAAATAAATAAATATCATCTTGAGTGGCCTATCAGATTATGATATTGTCAAGGTAATGAAGTGTACATTAGCTAAACAAATTTGGGACAATCTACAAAACATTTATGAAGAGAGATCCGGTGAATAGAGATCTGGTGATTGTTCTAGCTATGAATCAGAGGCAGAAGAATAAAAAATTGTGAGAAAGCTAAAAGGAGGACTTGGAAAATACAAAGGTAAGTTACCCTTCAAATGATTTAATTGTGCTCGAATATGATATTTTACTTCTAAGTTCCCATACATAGAAAGGGAAGATAGTGATGATGAAGAATAATCTCTCTCCATAATGATGGAAACAAAGCCTGTTGATGAAGAAAATGAAGATAATCAGAAAGAAAAGCTAGATTCAGAAGAAGAATATCTTGAAGAAGAACTCGTTAGTGCCCTAGAAGAAATATATATGATTAGAAAAAAGAATATAAACTAGAAGGAGCAATTGTAGAAACATGAAAAGAAGGATTGTGATATTGAAGAAACAGAGAAGATAATTATCAACCTGAAGATTCAACTAGAAGAAGCAAAAGGAATATAAGAAGCAGTGAAAAGTTAAAGAAAAGGAATAAACCTGTGAGAAGTTAGATTCTGAAGTTGTCTCATTAAAGGAGGAATTAAAGAAGTCAAATTATCATTTGAATTTTGAAAAGAGCACTGGAACTTTAAATGAGATATTTAGTTTCCAGAGGTCACAATTCATCAAGAATGGTCTTGGCTATGATGAGAATTGATGCAGGAGCATTGCAAGCAAGCGCAAGAGGATGAAAAATTGATACGCACTAGCACACATTTTGAAGATATTTTGAATTTCAAAAGGATGGCACATTAATGTAATATCTGGAGAGACATAAGTGCTCTTAAATGTTTTGGGGATTGTAACACAGATCTTGAGCATTTCTGTCATCTACCGGTTGTAGACAATTAATTTAATCAATGTAAAGTAGTTGTAGAGATTTTAATTCGATAAGATATCTTAGAGATGTAGGAGGGAAAACTCAAGAAATCTCCCTCGTAGATGTAATGTATCATTATTCTCATTTGTAAGAATAGAGGATGAAGAATAGGAGGGCATAGGAGAAAAAAGACTATAAAAGTTGTATAAGAAGATAGTTGTTTCTATAGAACCCATGTACATAAGCACTTGAGTTAATATAAGAATGCTTTGACTCAATTTCATGGTGTTGTTATGAATACTGTTTGCATCTATTGAACGATATGTTTACAGTTTGCTTATATGATCTGTTATGCATTTGTTTCAATGCTTTGTGTGTATGATTTCATGTTGAATGTATGAATTCTATGAGAGGGAGAGTATGAGTTTCAATTGTTTTGTCTTCCTGAGAATTACTACAAAGAGTGCAGTGAAGGTCTGCAAGGAGTGCGTTGACGAGATTATGAGTTTTACCTCAAAAAATATTAGGAGATATAGAGTTGTCCTCATACCAACAAAAGTGAAAGTATAGAACTAAGCCATGCAAGGTGTGCACAGGCCAGGTTGAAGTCTTAGACTTTTTCCAACCAGGTGAGTGATTGAAGAACTGTTGTCGCAAGGAGTGTACAAAGTTGGAAGATTTCAGATAATCAAATATTACCATGAAGGCCGCAAGGAGTGCATAGAAGAATCCCTTAGAATATTTGAGTTTGCAACAATATTCAAGCTCAGGAAGGATAGAGACTTGGAAATTTCAAAGGAAGGACAAGGGTCAAATTCACCTCGCAGAAACCAAGCTCAAGAGGAAGGACGCCAAATTATTTGGCCAAGAATATTTGAGAAATTGAATGAATGGTTGAGTTTCGCAAAGGGAGAAGCAAAGATATCCATGGACTGTTGGATCCAGTGGATAAGAGGGTAGGTTAAGACTGAGTGTCTTTCAACAATCGTAAGATCGGGAGGATTAATAGCCGTTAGATCTAGATGAACGAGAGCCGTTGATTGGGTGCTCTGAGATATCAACATTTATAAAGTTGGAAGTGTGGAGGAAGCTATTTTCAGGAATCCCTGATATGCGAAATCCCAAAATCATCTGGACCGTTAGATCTTAGGAGGTTCAGGACCATTGATCTATGGATAGGAAGTTGTGAGTTCGAACTTCAGGAAAAGAAGAAGATTTGCATCGTGAACTTGTAAGTCGTGAAATCCCGACGTGCTCGGAGGAGAGGCCCCAAGATTTGGCTGGAGGTCATATGGTGAAATCATAAGGTAGGAGATAAAGGACCGTTAGCCCTCGGGAATCAGAGGAGTCAGGGTGAATCGCAACAAGAATCCTGAAATCGCGAAACGCGAAGTCGCAAAACTTGAAGAGCCATTTGGGTTAAGTCAGTGGTCACGTGGAATAGGGGTTCACACCTAGTGCTTGTTTGCGTGGGCGTAAATTCTAAGAAGGACCTGTGGTTTTATTTGTATTGAAGGTTCCAGTGGGAACTAAAGAGCCATTCTGACTCAGGGATATAGAAAGATCCAAAGACCAGGAGGTCAAGCCGACCCTGTTGAGGTAGGGGTGCTGCGTCAGGTGGTATCAGATCTAACAACTTTTGTTTTTTGTAGAATGAAGACAGAGGGTAGTTGTGATTTGAATTATGCGTGGATAGATTCAAATAATGACATCGAGAAGAAGTCAATAAAGAACCTTGTCTGATCCATCCATGGAAAGGGAAATGAGAGAACTTCATGCTCGATTGGATGCTATGGAGACAACATAGAGGTAGACACTAGATACTTGAGATATCAATGAGGCCAAAAGTGAAAGTGAAGCCAGAGCCAAAGAAGAAGTTGTAGCCGAAGATGATGCAAAGGAACGTTTATTCAAAGTTGTTGCAAGAATAGGGGCCAGAGAAAAAATGGACATCCCGATGTATGAAGGAAAATTAGATGTTGAGAAGCTGCTATATTGGTTTAGAGCTCTAGATAAATACTTCGATTATGAGGATATCAAAGAAGATAAGAAAGTAAATCACACTGTCACTAGACTGAAAGGGCATGCAAAACTGTGGTGGGATGAACTACATGATGACAGGCGTTGCAAAGGAAAACAAAGAATAAAAATCTGGGATAGGGTGGTAGCAAAGATGAAAGCCAAGTTTATACCTAGATATTATCAAATTAATCTGTTTCTAAGAATGCATAATTTGAGACAGAAAGGGATAAC
Source organism: Picea engelmannii (assembly GCA_009831015.1). Classification (NCBI taxonomy): domain Eukaryota; kingdom Viridiplantae; phylum Streptophyta; class Pinopsida; order Pinales; family Pinaceae; genus Picea; species Picea engelmannii. The sequence continues at coordinate 107,907 of ML810723.1, forward strand.
AGTGAAGGAATACACTGAAGAATTTTACAGACTCAACATTAGAGTCGGTCATCACGAGAGTGATGATGAAAAATTCGCTAGATACATGAGTGGCCCGAGATATGAGATTCAAGATGAGATGAGCATGGTGACAATCAAGAATGTGGAAGATGTTTATCATATTTCTTCAAAGGAAGAAGTGAAATTGGCCGAAAAGCAAGGTCAAATGGGCAAAGGTAGAAGTCAGAGTAGAGGCAAAGCAATTTCCTAGGACAGAGTACATAAGCCCAAGGATGAAGAAAAGAAACCTCATAACCACCCATAAAGGGGAGGAATCTCACAAGGAGTACAATATGCCAATAGAACACTTTTCCTTGAGCCAGAGGAAGAGGAAGAGGCAGAGGAGGTGAAATAAAGTGTTTTGTCTGTGGAAATATTAGACACAAATATTTTGAATGTCCTGATAGAAAAAGATATGGAGGAGACGAAGCTCACATTTAATAAGCGCAAAGGAGAAATGTTAAGGCAGAAGATGTTGAAGGAAAAATATCCTTAATGATGAGGAAAACTCTCTTGAATCTAGAGAAAGAGATGGAGAATCCCATCCAAAGGAGCAATTTGTTCATAATTTCTTTAAAGACCAAGGATATGGTATGCAAGGTAATTGTTGATAGTGGAAGCACAGATAATCTAGTATCCGCAGAGATGGTGGAGAAGTTGGAATTGGAGATAATTGCACATCCAAGCCCATACAAGGTTTCGTGGTTGCAAAAAGGACATCAGGTAACAGTCACTAAAAAATGTTTAGTTGAATTTAAGATAGGGGGATATAGAGATGAGATCTTATGTGATGTTATTCCCATGGATGTATGTCATCTTTTTTTGGGGAGGCCTTGGAAATATGACATGAATGTTATTCATTTCAAAAGAAATAACACATACACCTTGGAGAAGAATGGTAGGACACATATATTGTTGCCAATTGAAGACAAAAATGTGAAAGAAGAAACAAGTAATACTATACTTCTCATGAGTGGAAAGGAACTTCTGGATGAATTCAAGAAAGATGAAGAAATGTAGTTTGTTTTGGTGAGAAACCCTAGAGTCATCTTGACCAGTACCTCAATAGATGATCTACCTGAGGAGATGGAAGAAATGCTGGATAATTTTTCTAATATAGTGGTGGACGATTTACCTTGTTCGTTTCCGCCCATCAAAATTATAAGCCATCACATTGAACTTATGCCAGGAGCGAGTTTACCAAACAAAGTAGTGTACATATTGACGCCGTAGGAGAATGAAGAATTTAAGAAGCAAGTCCAGGATTTGATGGACAAAGGGTTGATTAGAGAAAGATTGAGTCCATGCACTGTGCCAACAATGTTAAGTCCGAAAAAGGATGGTGGATGGAGGATGTGTACAGACTCGAGGTCTATAAAAAAAATCACCATCAAGTATAGATTTCCTTTACCCAGGATGGATGACTTGATGGATTGCTTGAGTGGAGCAAAGTTTAAAAAAAAAAAATGATTTGAAGAGAGGATATCATCAGATTAGAGTGAGGGAAGGTGATGAATGGAAGACAACATTCAAGACGAATGAAGGGTTGTATGAATGGCTTGTCATGCCATTTGGCTTGATGAATGCGCCAAGTAATTTCTTGATATTGATGAACGAAGTCTTGAAAGATTTCATTGGGAAGTTTGTAATTGTGTATCTTGACGATATACTGATCTTAAGTAAGACCGAGGAAGAACATTTGAGACATTTAACTCTAGTGATGAGGAGGTTACAATAAGAGAAGTTGCTGATAAATCTGAAGAAGTCGTTTTTCATGAAGACATAACTCATTTATTTGAGGTTTGTGATCTCTTCGAATGAGTTGAAGATGGATCCTGAGAAGGTAAAAGCAATCAATGAATGGTTGTTGCCAAGGAATATATTTGAAGTCAGAAGCTTCCATGGATTAGCCAGTTTGTACAGGAATTTCATCATAAATTTTAGTGGAATTTGTGCGCCAATGATGGACACAGTCAAGAAAAGACATAAATCATTTCATTGGACAAAAGAAGAGGAGAAAAGATTCAAGTTGTTAAAGGAGAAGATAACTGGACAACCAGTTTTGGTTATGCTAGATTTCAGTAAGACATTTCAAGTGAGATGTGACGCAAGTGGATTTACGATTGGAGTAGTCTTAAGTCAAGACACTAGACCAGTTGTACACTTCAGTGAGAAGCTGAATGATGCTAAAAGGAATTATTCCATGTATGATAAAGAGTTTTGTGCAATCATACAAGCATTGAAGAAATGGAGGCACTACCTGGTTCCAAAAGAGTTCATTTTGTATAGCGACAACCAAGCCTTACAGTTTGTAACCAGACAGGAAAAACTGAACCATAAACATGCAAAATGGGTTGAATTTATGCAGAATTTTACTTTTGTTATAAAGCACATTTCTGGAAATGCTAACAAGGTTGCTGATGCATTGAGCATGAAATGTTTGATTATGTAGGAGTTTCGTGTGAAAACCTTAGGTTTTGATAGCCTTAAGGACATGTACAAAGATGATTCAGATTTAAAGGATGCTTATGAAGCATGTGAGAATCCTGTTCTGAGAGACTGAAGCCAATGAATTGAATACTTGATCCAGGATGGATTGTTATTCAAAGGAAATGATTTGTGTATCCCAAAGAGTTCTATAAGAGAAAACCTTTTAAAGGAAAAGCATAATGGGGGATTGGATGTACACTTCATCCATGAAAATACATTTTCACAACTGAACAATTTGTATTATTGGCCAGGAATGAGGACAGATGTCAGGAAATTTGTCAACAGATGTAGAATTTGTCATCACACAAAGGGGAAAAGACAAAATATAAGATTGTATCAACCATTTCCAGTACTAGAGAGGCTGTGGGATGCGGTAAGCATGGATTTTGTGTTAGGACTGCCAAGGACATAGAGAATTTGTGATTCCATATTCATGGTAGTCGACATATTTTAAAAAATGACACATTTTATTCCATGTCAGAAAACCAGTGATGCAACACACATTGCAAACTTGTTTTTCAAAGAAGTTGTTCAACTTCATGGTTTACCCAAGAGTATTTTTTCAGATAGAGACACCAAATTTGTCCGTCATTTCTGGAGGACACTATGGAAAAAGATGGGGACGAGTTTATCTTTTAGCTCAACATATTACCCTTAGACGGATGGACAGACTAAGGTAGTAAATTGAATTTTGGGAGAGTTATTGAGAAGTTTAGTCGCTGGACATCATAGTCAGTGGGATCAGATTCTGCCACAAGAGGAATTTTCATATAATGACTGACCTAATAGGAGCACATGAAATAGCCAATTTCAGATAATGTATGGAATGCAACCAAGAGGAGTATATGAGTTGAGAGACTTAGAGAAGAATGATTTCAGGAGTGTTGGAGTGGAAGATTTTGCAGCAGAGATGTAAGAGCTCCACAGTAAGATTAAAGAGTGGTTGTAGAGTTCCAACTAGGAATACAAGCACATAGAACATCAACATAGAAGAGAGCTTCAGTTTGAAGTGGGATATATAGTCTTAGCGGATCTAAGAAAATAAAGGTTCCCAAGGGGAACATATAATAAGATGAAGATGAAAAAGATAGGGCCATGTAAGATTCTGAGAAAATTTGAGGAAAATGGTTATGAGATATAATTGCCAAATGATGTGGGCATATCACCCATATTCAACGTAGCAGATCTGTATCCTTATAGATCAGATGAAGCAGATGGGGAAGAGAATCAACAAGAATTTCAGTGGGTCAAACATATGCCTGTAGCTGAAAATCTATAGATGGAAAAGATCATTGATCAGAGAGTTGGAAAGAAGATCCAGAAGAAGACATATTTTGAATATTTGATAAGTTGGAAGGGACACCCGATTGAGGATGCTAGTTGGGAAAGTGAAGAAAATATCCAGAAACATGGACAGACAGTGTAGGAGATCATGGACAGGAGTCCACAAATTTTTCAGCAAGATGAGTATGATGCAGGAGCATCATAAGCAAGGGCAAGCAGAGGACAGCTGGATATGCACCAATGCACATTTTGAAGATATTTTGAATTTCAAAAGGATGGCACATTAATGTAATATCTGGAGAGACATAAGTTCTCTTAAATGTTTTGGGGATTGTAACATAGATCTTGAGCATTACTCTCATCTGTCGGTTGTAGACAATTAATGTAATCAATGTAACGTAGTTGTTGATATTTTAATTTGATAAGAGAGCTTAGATATGTAGGAGGGAAAACTCAAGAAATCTCCCTTGTAGATGTAATGTATCATTATTCTCATTTGTAAGAATATAGGCTGAAGAATAGGAGGGCATAAGAGAACAGATTCTGTAGAAGTTGTATAGGCAGATAACTTTTGCTATAGAACCCATGTACATAAGCACTTGAGTTAATATAATAATTCTTTGACTCAATTTCATGGTGTTGTTATGAATACTGTTTGCATCTATTGAATGGTATGTTTACATTTTTCTTATATGCTATGTTATTCATTTGTTTCAATGCTTTGTGTGTATGATTTCATGTTGAATGTATGAAGTCTGTGAGAGGGAGAGTATGAGTTTCAATTGTTTCTCTTACTGATAATTCCTACAAAGAGTGCAGTGAAGGTCCGAAAGGAGTGCATTGACGAGATTCTGAGTTTTACCTCAGAAAATCTCAGGAGAGATAGAGTTTTCCTCATACCAACAAAAGTGCAAGTATAACACAGAGCCGTGAAAGGTGTGCATAGGTTAGGTGTTACCCATTATTTTGGTCATCTTGATGGTGTATTGATGATGGTGTACTTAGGCTCCCAACAAGAACTTTCTCCTGAGAAAAGTGACATTCATCTCTTCCCAGAAAACATATTTTTGAAGAGAGTTCGCAGGTTGCTTATAGCCTAGGGTGCGAGAATGACCCATTCTCGCAGGCTGCCTTCAGCTAGGGTGTGAACTTCTCACACTGTGCTATATATATAGGGTGCGAACTTATTCTCAAGCTTGGAAAAAGATGAAGTCTCGATGGTTCTAGAAGGGAATCTTCTAGAGAATGGGTTGGTATTCGAATGGTTATCATGTTACTGGTTTCCCTGATTTGGTGGGATCATTATCATCCATGTAACCATCTCATCCTCTCCTATATATTGATAGGATTCTCATGGAAAAGGTTAAGCAAGATTAATTGGAGAATTGGTGAAGGAATTGTGTGAAGAACCCAGCTTGAACAAGAGCTTGGAGACTCTAGCAAGTCTATCAAGAGGAATTGGATCTTNTTCATGCAAGGATCGAGCAAGTGTGTGTGTTGGAACCAAGAGTCACCGAAAGGAAGCTTGCGACATCAAGGCGATCAGGTTGTATCTTCTAATTTCAATTAATATGATACAACGACATGTCCTTTTCCCATAAAGTCATTCTTACTTTATTGTGTAATTCCTTGATCATACACATAAGTTGACGATTGAATATATTTTGTTATCTTCACTTTGGTTGGTTTGTGTTGTCTTGGTCTTGACCTCACGAGAGCACCAGAGCGAAGCGGGAGCAACAGAGACCCTAGGAAGTGATACAAAGGTATGCCACTTGTTCCTCTTTACTAGCTAATTCAATGGTTATAACTTAGGGAAAGAGTCATGTCCTGTCCTATTTTGTTCTAGATCTAGGTGGATCTAGGGAGATCTGTTAGTGTCTGCACCTACCGATTAGTATGATAACAAAATTGGCGACTCCACTGGGGATGCAACCCATTTTTTTTGTGGTTTTTGGTGTTTTTCCTTGGCCATTTTCTCTTGCCTTACCTTTCTCCATTTTTATCAATCTCCGAGTCTTCAGGACACCTTGATAGACCCTCTGGGTCCAGAAGTCCCTTCATTTTTTTTTGTCTTTTTCCAAAAATTTGCCTAGTTTCAGGCATTCTCACACTGAACCCCACAATAGACTCCGAGAACACCCTGAGTTCACACTCTGCTTTTAAGTCCAGTGCGAGGTTCTCGCACTCTGCTCAAAGCTAGCCTGCGAGAATGACCCATTCTCGCACTGTGCAACACTGATAGCTTGCGAACCCTCTTTTCAAAATTTTGGATTTAAGATTTTTGCATGTTCATATGCCCAGATCAGTATAGGTGTCTGAAAAGAACTTCTTGGGCCATTGGTTGATGTTTTCTTTTCTTCGGATTTTGTGCATGATAAGTCTTTGGAAATCAAAGGCTCTTCCTGTCCATCTTTTTCTCAACTCTCATCTCTTGACTTTTCTTAGCAAAGATATACTCTCTAATCCTGGAATCTGAGTGCTTGTTTGGTTAAGAGCTGGTGATCGGTTTGAAAGTTGGGATTCTTTGTCTTTCTCATTTGCTCATTGTTTGGAAGATTACTGTTCTCATGCAATTGAAAAGACTAGTTTTGTCTACTTGTCATTTTTGTTTACATTGAAAGATTGGTTTGGGTTTTTGTTTATTGCTTGTTCATTAGTTATTGGTTTTCCTCACTTTCACCATCATGGTGTAGGTCCTTTTTGAAAAGTAAAAACTTTCTTTCTTTCAAAAGCATTTTCGTTTTTGAAAATATTGAAAATCAATTGTCGAAATTATTGAAAAAGAAAAATAGAGAATTGTCATTATCGCGTGATTCGTTGCAATTTCATTTTAAAGGAAATTGTGTATCGTAGTTCAAGGTTGTTCCAGAAAACTTCTCTTTCCCTCTCATACATAGTGTTATCACTTGGTAAATTTCCTAGAGGTTGACAACAGAAGAAATCTACTAAGGTAACTTTATACAACCACTTTTGAAGCTGGGATCTAGCCCTTGCAACTTCAGAGAGGGATCTCTCTATATGATTTAGCTATGTTTTCCAACTTTAAATATTAGGCTAGGTAAAAAGATAGGTTGGTTTTGTTGTCAAATTATTTTTTCGAATTGGTTGAGACAGTCTACACATCCATTGGGCTATGGGGTCTGTGTTTTAATAAAATAATGAAATCCGAACCAGAAACGCAAAGGAAAACTTTCACAGGGAGAGATAATATAATCACTGGATTTTTTAATAGCATAAATGATGAATAGTAGAAAAGATGAGAAAGATAATTTCAACAAAGAAGCAGTTAAGAATTTCTCTATTGAAAATACCAGAAGACAAAACAATTAAATCTTTCGAGTCAGAAACAGGGTATACGAGATAAATCCTGCAACATTCATTACTCTTAAAGATTAGATTAAGAAAATAGTATGATAACAAAGTGAGAATAACATTCAACTTAGAGAGAAAACATCACCAGTGAATACACGCAAGAATCCTGTAAAAGTGCCTCCTTTTTATTAATGGAAGATCTCTTCAAAAATATTACAGTCTAATAGCGTCAGGGTGTGAAGATCAACAACCCCCAATACTTCGAAAGGTGAAGTATTTATAACTCAAATTAAAAACGATCCTGTCATTAATGACCAGGACGTGCTAAATCTATTTTTAGCCTAACTAACTTAACAAATTTCCGAAATCTAGGAACTTCTTGATGATGTGGTGTAACTGCACGTTGATTTCTGGGTGGGCTGTTGATGAAGCCTTTGCACGACTTCATCTGACTGGATAGATAACTGGACCTGGACAACTCATCTGCTAATCGATCAGATCACAGAGTTCCTCCCATCTAAGATGACTGGGCATGTTGACTTTGAGCAGTCTTCGATACACTTCGTCCATTTCTGTGTACTTGGCGAATGTAGGCTTTGTGAGGAAGATGTATCAAATCTCGTGTTGGATACTTATGTCCTACTGAAGGGCATCTAGGAATTCCTTGCCAGTGATGGTCCCTTGAATTCCTATAAACTTTGAGCTGTCCTTAGCCACATCGGCTAATCTCTTCTTGTAGTCTGGGAGTGTCATCAATTTATCATTGATTACCTTCAGACTAGGAAGACCTTTCTTCTGGAGAGCTTCAATCTTACTAAAGAATATTTGTACCCCTAGGTCCATGGCCTGAACCTTTTCTTCCAGCTGAAGCATTAATCCTCTCTTGGTCAAAACTCTTTTGACCTCAAGGATGGTCTCTGTTCTGTCTTCAATTTTCAGCTCTTTCAGCTCTTCCCTGGTCTTAGAATTGAGGAACTTGATGATCTCGTTTGCCTATGTTGACATGTCTCCCAATTCTACTCTGATATTCTCAATGACCTGTTTACTTCTCTGTTCCAATTCATTCTACTCAAACATGATCTGGATCATGGGGAATATCTCATTCATGGACTTAGTGATGTCTGTCCATACACTCTCTTTAACCTCGACTAATGTCTTTCTTTCCACTGTCTTCTTCCGGAGCTCCCGTAACTCCTGTTTGAGCTAATCGTTCACCTACTTTTCCTTGGAGAGGCTGGTTTGAAAGGAAGATTTGAGTTCCTGAAGGTTCTCAATCTCCTTTTTTAGCTTGTTGATCTCTGTTTCCTGCAGGTTCATTTTTTCCATGGATTTAGCCAGGTTGGCTATCTTCTCCTGGGATGTTAATGGAGTTGCGGATGGGATATCTGTCACTGACGCTATGATCACTCCTGAAATTGGAATAACACTCAATGGAATGAATTCCATTGGCTTCAGTTTCTCTTTCTCTTTTAACAACTTCTCCATCTCAGCTTCCATCTCCTTAAGTTGTGCGTTCTGCTCCATGAGCAGCTTGAGTATTTCATCCTTCTCTCCCTCTTTCTCTGCTATCTCCTTCACTTGCGAATCTTATATGGGCGGGAGCTTTAGTTGCTTCCTCAAGGAGGCTATGTCAACATTCTTCTTCTTTATCATTTCCTCAACTACTTTCACATTTGAAGGATCGTAACCGATCTTGAGGACCATCTCCTCCAAAGTCTTGATCCTATTGTCCTTTGCAAAGGACGATATCTTCTCCAGTTTGAGTTGTGTTTGAACATTGTTCAGGGACACCTGCAGTTTGGACGTAGAAGTGGAAGCATGCGCCAACGTATAGAAAACCATTTCCCCTGACTGCTTGTGCAGATCCATCTGGTCGGCCGGATGCACGTCCTTTGTCTGGAATTTGAAGGTGGCCCTTTTATAATCGGTGATCACCTTTGGATCTAGTACCTATGCCTGGAGGAATGCCATATGCATTCTGCCCTTCTCGGTGTCGAATGTAGATAACAACCTATGTTGCGTAGTCAAAGTCTGCTTCCAGAATTGGGCGCAAGTACTGCTGGTCAGGGTCTGGTTCCTTTTCTTTATCAGCTCATATTTTTCAAAAATGCTCAGCTTCGGTGCCACCTTTCCTAGCTGGGTGGTCAATGGAGAATTTGTAGATTTTTTCGGCAGTGTTGAGGTTATGCCTTTATGGAGGCTCGAACTGAAGGGTGGAATACCAACTTTGGTCACTGTGGTAGACAGGGCTTCTTTTTCCCCAGTCGGGCTAGGAGCTGCAACAGTCTTAGGCCTCTTGGTATGCAGCTAGAATTCCTCGGAAGATACCTCAGTGACAGGCGAAGATAAATCCTGCCTTGACCTCTTCTCTTTAGGGACCTGTGGAGTGGTCGTTTGTGACACAGTGGCCAGGGGATCTTGTTGTTCTACTTCGATAAATGTGTTAGGATCCCAGGCTGTTTGATTTGTGAACTTCTCAACTTCGGGCCTGGGCACATGAACATAAGGGATGTTTTTGTTCTTCACCCTCATCTATGAGATGATCCCACATGGATCATAATGCCATGGGAATCTCATGGGGAACTTCATTTCCCTTAGCATCCTGTCTTCTTCTTCCCTGACGCCATGATTGTTGCAGATAAAGGAGCCAATCTGCCCCTTGATTCTAAGCTGCTGCTTTTTATTCAATGATACAAAATGGATATCATCTAAATTTATAATCTACCTTATATATTCCAACGCGAAAATTCTGACAGGCAGGTACTTGGGCAGCTTATACGGTGCCAACTCACACCTGTATACTCTGATCTCGGTATGATTTTGATACAGGTACCAATCCCCGGTCTTTGTGTTGTCATAGAGATGCAGGATCCTCTGAAATTCATCGTTTATCCGAGGCTCAGGCCTGCCACCTAGCATACTTACCATAGGGTGGTATAATTGGTCGATGAACTCCTTGAAATTGAAATCAGTGGAGTTGTGCTTTAGCAAGGAGGTCCACGCCGTGACTACCTGAGGTTTACCATCTCCATCCATATTCTGCATGGAAAAGCCAAATTTATCTTCCTGGAAGAAGATGAACAAGTATGCTAGTACCGATGAGTATCTAAACATGCCTTCCGTGTCGAAATTCATGAACTGTTCATGAATATTGTCTGCCAAGAATGTGCTGAAATCAAACTGGGTGGTGGGATTTTCGTCGGTAGAGAAGATGGATAGAAAACCCAGAATGGGTTCATCTACCCACTGATCAGAATAGTATCCTAACAAAGCACACAGGGATGATATGACCTGGTTTCCCTTAGTGGAGAACATGGAAGACGGATAAGGAGGATTGGTGGAGGGAAATTGAGAGGATGGGGGAAGGAAAAGCTCGAATATTTGAGCTCTTTGGGGGAAGGTCATTTTCTGGTACAATTCTGTGAGAATTTCCAGATTGAAGGGACATGCAGAGTCAGCTCGGGGGATTTGCATCATCTGGTCTATGGATTTGGGCATGATGAGGAACATGATCTCTTTGGATGAGGAGATGACGACTCTTTGTTCGGGAATATAGTGAGCTTGACACTTGAGAGCGAACTCGGGAAAATGGTGGATCTAAGGGAAGAGGTAGAGGGGTAAATTAGACTCCTAGAGTCCAATTTCATCACTCTGGTCCAGGAAAAATTCCCCGAGCCACGACTGGAGGTATGAGAAATCAAAATCGCATTTAGTATCCATGATTAGTTGGTCTTTGTCGACTAGTGGGATCCTTTCCAGGTCGACAGGAGGCGGGAGAAATAGATTCTCCTCTCCTTCTGCTTGTTTGGACTTTGGCGCCATTTCTGCAACAATACCTGTAATAAACACAATGTTAGTGGGGGCGAATGACTGTGGATGAGGGCAATAGAATGTAATGGAGGAGTAAGCGGTGAATTTCTCTAGTGCGATGGGTGAATAGCGAAAGTAAGGGGAATAACGATAGTTTTAATTAAACTGGGGTCGGTTGGGCACGGGAGACAGGTCAGCTGGATAACGGATAGTTTATGCAGTAATAAATGGCCAACGGATCATTTGAGGGTGAGATGGCGGGTGACGGTGTTTGAGGGATACAGACGGGTGATGTGGCGGCTATCGATTGGAGGTAAAAGTCACAGTAAGGGGCTTTCCATGAGCGAATGGGCGGAAGGACTGACAACATTTATGGGACATGACCATTTCGGGAAAGGTGGGAGATGACGTCCAGAGGTGACGATGGTAAGTCAAACAACAGGTGATGATGGAACTTGGGACCATTAAAATGATGCCATGTACAAAGAGCGACCCTCCATAGGGAAGATTCCATTCTGGACCCCCCCTATGTTAAAAGCAGATCATCTGGGGGGGGGGTCCGAAAAAAATTTCGAGCCATTGATCTGAGCACTCGTTTCCTGGCCGCAGATCTTTGCACGCCTTTTATCACTCATTCCAGACCCCCCCCTCCATTAAAGGCAGAATGGACGGGGGGGTCCAGAATCCAATATTGACCGTCGATCGACGTGCTCGATCATGGGCCGTCCAAATGTGCGCAAGTCTTATTAGCGATTTGGGACCCCCCGCTCTCCGTTAAAGGTAGAACAGTTGGGGGGGTCCAGAAAGATTTGTCCACCGTAGATCTGGGTGCCACGATTAGGACCATTGATATGTGCAAGGGGCATAAGTGGGGAGTGGAAAACACATGCGTCGGGGAAAAACTTAGGATAAATGCTTTTTATGGGTTTTTCCAAGGTTTTTCAAGTAAACACCACCAAGGGGTTAGGAAAATGACCCTTTAAGTATTTGAAACATGGTGCGACACTTACATCAAACTGGTTCTTATTGAAATGAAGCAACAAAGCAATATAACCTATGTTCTAACCTAGTTTCCTATGACAGTTAACCCAGATTAGACTGTTGGGTTAAGAAATTACTCTACCCTGAGGCTATCTGACCAGGATTAGATAGTTTGGCCATATTTATTCACTAATCTAACCTAGACAATTTGGCTAAGATTAAACTGTTTAGCCAAACTCATTCACTACCCTATCAACATCAATTTAAAAAAGAACTTGGCCATGCTTGAAAGGTATGGACCAAGTTACTATTGTTGCATGGGGCTTTTATTGAAATTCTTTTATGCCCTCTTTTTCTTTCCTTTTTCTTTTCTTTTTCTTTTTCTTTCTTTTTTCTTTTTCCTTTATTTTATTTTCTTTTTATTTTTCAAATTATTTGCAGAATGAAAAATCATTTGTCAACAAAAACACTAGAGACAGATAATATCCCAGTCACCAGTTGATCCTATAACTTATAGGGTGATAACACATAGGAGTCATCGAATGAAAATTGATATATTTCATTCCTATCTATGCATTGTTGGGTCAGAGTCTCATACAACATTAGTTTCATCTCCGTTTCCCTTGAGTAACAACAACCATTAATAACATTGCGTAATTTTAAAATTTAACTAGTAACTCTTTTCTAGGGCTCTATTACACCGACATTTAGCTAGGCTAGCGCTTTGGAATAGGCAGAGAGATACACTCTCCAAAGCACAAAACACACAATAGCATCTTGTGTTAAGGAGTGTCAAATTCCATTTACAACATTTTGTCCTGGGAAGCCCTTCTCACAAAAGGGTCAAACATGAGGTCACATTGATATTGACAGAGTTACTCACCCTGCTTTGTTGATATCGGTGTAGAGATTGCATGTATTACGGGGTTCACTTGGAGGTATACCCACAATGATGAGTGGAAGTCTCTCAAGTTGATTTCAGGCTAGATACCCTGCCCTTGCGTGTGGATCGGACTGTCGACTGTCCCCCCAGGCTTTATTGTTGTCGGTGGTAACCTTAGTGGCCTATCTTTTTAGGGTCTTACACAAGGTGACTGTGAAGGGGCAAGTCTTCACGGTACCTGGAATCGACATTGGCCAAACTCA
>ML810723.1:128711-141548 GCA_009831015.1 Picea engelmannii
ACCAGGTAAGTGGTTGAAGAACTGTTTTCAGAAGGAGTGCACAGATTTGGAAGATTTTATATAATCAAAGATTATCATGAAGGCCACAAGGAGTACGTGCAAGAATCCCTTAGAATATTTGAGTTTGCAGCAAGATTCAAGCTAAAGAAGGATAGAGACTTGGAAATTTCAAAGGAAGGATGAGGGTCGAAGTCACCTCATAGAAACCAAGCTCAGGAGGAAGGATTCCAAGTTATTTGGCCAAGAATATTTGAGAAATTGAATGGACGATTGAGTTTCTCAAAGGGAGAAGCGCATATCTTCGTGGACCGTTGGATCCAGTGGATCAACGGGGAGGTTAATACTAAGTGTCTTTAAACACTCGCAAGCTCAGGAGGATTAACAACTGTTAGATCTAGAGGAATGAGAGCCATTGATTGGGCACTCTGAGATATCGACATTTTGGAAGTCGGAAGTGTTGAGGAAGCTATTTTCAGGAATCCTCGATACGCGAAATCCCAACGCGATCTGGACCGTCAGATCTTAGGAGGTTCAGGCCCGTTGATCTATGGAGAGGAAGTCACGAGTTCAGACTTAGGGAAAAGAAGAATATTTTCATCCTGAACTCATAATTCGTGAAATCCCGACGCGCTCGGAGGAGAGGCCCCAAGATTTGGCTGGAGGTCATATGGTGAAAGAATAAGGGAGGAGCTAAGGACCATTAGCCCATTTTGGGGTTTCCGGAATCAGAGGAGTCAGGTCAAATCGCAGCAGGAATCCCGAAATCATGAAACGCAAAGTCGTGAAACTTGAAGAGCCATTTGGGCTAAGTCAATGGTCATGCTAGTGGTCACGCAGAATAAGGGTTCACGCCTAATGCTTATTCATGTGGGTGTAAATTATAATAAGGACCTGTGGTTTTATTTGTATTGAAGGTTCCAGAGGGAACTAAAGAGCCATTCTGACTTAGGGTTATAGAAAGATCCAAAGACTGCGTGGTCAAGCAGACCCTGCTGAGGTAGGGGTTCTGCGTCAAGAATAATAACACTAGTAAATAAAATCCTAATATCTATGCTAACATTCTCAAATGATCTATAAAAAATGAAAGTAACAACAACAAAGAAAATGATGACCAACAAAAATATGATTCTTCCCACAAGAATGAGTTCATAAGAGTTGTTCCACCAAGAATACATTTCACAAACCAGTACCAAAATATCTTTCTTGGATATTTTTTTTCATGCAATAATTTTGGTCATAAAGCAATAGATTGTAGAGATTATGCAAGAAGGATCATGTGAGATATATAAATATAGGTTCTACAAAACCTCAAAGGATTATTATTTGAGCAACAAAACCAGAAGTTCTCATGGGTTTGCTAATATAAACTACAATTCATTTTCTCCTGTACTTGATATCGAATGTTATAAGTGCCATAACTATGGGCACATAACACATGACTGTAGAAGCAACATAATAAATAGGGAATGATCCAAATTATTTTGAGAATGATATGAAGGAAAAAATATAAAGAGATATAACAAGGAAATACACAGATATATGACAAGAAACATAATAATACAATAAAGATCAGATTCTATTAATGACTGTCTAAAATACAAAACACTGTAAAATGCAAAAGCACACAAGCTAGCTAGAATGGTGGTAGCTTATATGTGAGGAAAGATATGTCGACTACACTCATTTGCAAGAAGTTGATTACAATGAGCCTCCAAAGGCATTTTTAACATAAATAAAAAATCAGAAAACCCTAAACATCTAAAACCCTAACCTTGGAAGATGAAACGCCAAAAGGTTTGTGGGCCTCGATGGGGGTAGTTGATACGTCAACTTATCGAGGGTGTAAATTTTTCATCCAAGCTCCATTTGGAGAACTCAATACCTCATTAGAAAGGTATAGCCAAGGAAAACATGTTTCTTGTATCCTAGAATCTTCCTTTGGCTACATGTTAGGCACTACCAATCCAAAAAAACGTCATTTAGGGCCTCAAAATGGCCCTAGAAGTTTGGGACCCGAAAAACTGTAATTTGAGCTAGTGGAATAGGTGGCTGGTCACCAATGTCCACCTGGATCATTCCTCCCTCCTTAGGAAGAAATGATATCCTTTGTGTCAAGTGCCTCCATCATATGGGGAAAATTATGTTGAATCTGACTCCTGGTGAGATACTTTCCCTAATGAAGAAACTACCCTGTTTTGACTACCCGATAGAGTTGGATGGTTTGATGGTGAGTATCCTTTGTCTCAATGTCCATTATCCGATCAATTTTTTCATGTTTGATGCAATGTGGATTGATTTTTGTAGGGGACAACTGCTCGACTATGTCCGAAGTGTCCAGGAGAGGTGGAAAATATGGTCAGAGCAGTTCCACATTAAATACTGGGTGCAAGCCAAGGAAAGGAGGAATACTTAATTCAAAATCATTCTCACCCACAACCTTGGTAATGGTGTAATACCTGTATCATAGTGGGTGTAGATTCTGATGGGGTCTTTTGAGGTGCTCTTTCTGCAAATGCAACCATACCTTATCTCCCACCTGAAAATTACGTGGTACTCGATGTTGATCGTGGTGTTGCTTGTACTTGGAATTGGATTTTTGCACAATATCATGAAATTGTTGTTGGATGTGGTGGATGCACTCAAAAAATTTGGCTACCCGATCAGCCTCGTTATGAGCATGGGAAGACTCTTCCTGTGTGGCTGCAATGGGAAGAGCTACAACAATGGGGGAAAATGGTTGGAACCCCAAGCACCCATGAAAAGGGTTGTGGCCAATAGAGTTGTGAAGGGATATGTTGAACATAAGGATGAATTTCATCCCATGTGCATGGATGTTTGGAATTGCACATCCTCAAGATATGGATAATCATTATGTTGAATACCTCTATTTGGTCATCAGTCTATGGGTGGAAGGTAGTCGATTTGGTCAACTTGGTGTCCATTATCGACCATAGGTTGGACCAAAAAATGCTCAGGAACTTACTGTCGTGATCGAAGATAATAGTTTGTGGGAGCCAAAAATGAACCCAAACATGTGTAAAGAAGAGCTTGGTGGTGGCCTCGTCTATGATTCTCTTCTTGCAAGGTGCAAAAAATTCCATCTTAGAGAATCAATCAACGACCACAAAGACACAATCATTCCCATGCTTGGTTGAAGGTAGACCAGACATGTAGTCCATGGAGATGGACTCCCAAAACCTATATGGAGTAGGTAGAGGGGTGTAGAGCACCCGTTTCTTAATGGAGGACTTGGAAATTGTGAAGGAAGTGTAGGATCTGATGTACTTGTGAATATATTATCGAAGCTTCGACCAATAAAAATTCTTTTGCAGTAATGCCACTATTTTTTGTACACCAAAATGTCTCACTTCCTAACTGTAATGAGCTTCCCAGATCAGCTTTGCATGGTCACTTGAAGGAACAAAAAGATGGCTCAGATGACATAAAAATCCATCCTGGAGATGAAAGTCTGGAACCATTTTTCTTGTGCTCAATGTCTGATAGAAAATAACAAAGTTAGAGTCATTATTGTATAATTGTGGCCATCCATATGTCTCATGTCCACATTAGTTAAGAACCATAGTTAGCGCTACCATCGAGGGTCGACTAAGGAAATATGTGACATGGTTGGTGCTACCCTCCTTGTACTTGATATTCAAGTGGAATTGTTGCAGGTACATGAAACACTTCTAATGGCGATCATTTTGTAAATTTCCTTATGGATGCATGAATTGTAGAGGCCTGTGATAAGTGTGGATAACCATTTCCTTCTCCGAAATGTAATGCTTCCACTGTCAACATGCATTCACAATGGATTACATCTCTTTTTTATTGGTGGGGTATATTTTAACAAAATCAGATAGAGTTTCTCTGTGATAGGCTATCGAATGCCCATGGTGAGTGAGGATTGCACCAATAACATAATATGAAGCATATGTCTCAATCTCATATGGTTTTTGTAGGTCTGGCAGAATGAGGACTAGTGCTAAGAAAATGAAGAATTTAAAATCCTCAAATTCTTTCTTTTGGGGCATGGACCATGAAAAATTGGCCTTCACACCACCCTTGGTCTCCTGGATTAGGTCCCAATAAATATGAGATAACCCCAACATAAACAACCAATAGAAGTTGGCAAGGCCCAAGAAGATGCAGAGCTCAGTCATTGTCTTCGGGGCTAACCAATCGCAGATGAATTGGATCTTGGCTGGATCCACATGTACACCTTTCTCATCCATGATGTATCCCAAATATTGGATTCTCTGCATGTCAAAGAAACACTTCTCCAAATTGGCATATAACTTGTGTTGTCACAGAGTGCCCAAGACCTACTGAATATGCTCCAAATGTTCCTCCCAAGTTTTTTTGAATATGAGGATGCCATCCAAATATAAAACCACAAAGGAGTTTGTGAATGGGCGTAATATATCATCCATCATCTACACAAATGTGGCCAGGGAAGTTGTCAAGATAAAAGGCATGACCAACCACTCAAAGAGACCTTCTTTAGACTTGTAGGATATCTTCCACACATCAATTTTCTCAATTAACACCTGGTGGTAGTCTGACTTCAAATCAATCTTACTGAGAAACTTGGCTCCCTTGAGCTGATTGAGAAGATCATCAATCCAGGGAATTTGGTACTAGTTCTTGACTGTGATATTTTTAAGGGCTCTGTAATCAATACAAAGTTTCCATGTCTCATTCTTCTATACCAGAAAAATTGGGCTGCCACAAGGTGAGGAGATTGGTTTGATGTGGCCCTTCAGAATTAGCTCCTGGATTTGGTGTTTTGTTTCTTCATTCTCCATAATAGAATGCATGTATATAGGGTTGATAGGCATATGATCACTGAGTGTCATATCAATTGAGTGATTTACCTGATAGTGCACATGCACCCTAGTAAACAAGGTGAATATGTCTTTGTACTCCTCTACTATTCTGTCCACCCATTGTTGCTATGTAGAGAGACCCCATTTAGGGTTTTTAGCAGTTGTAGTGACGTTTCGTTCACCTTTCTATCAAACCATACAGAGGAAAAATATTCTAGTCTAAGAGATCACCTTTTTGCACTACTTGGGATCGCCTTCGATACTCTGTAGAGTTGATCTCCCAAAGTAATAATGATACTACGAGGCCTAGATTCATAAACATCATGGTGCATCCACACATATGGTTGTCCTAGAAAAATATCACAAAATTCAAGGGGGGGAACATCACACAATACCTCATCTTTGAAGGGTTTGATGTTGTAGTGCAAGCGACATTGCTGGCTGATGTAGATGTCCCATCTCTGGCTAAGCCAATTGATGGTGTATGGATGAGGATGCAGCGTAGTTGTCAAGTTCAAACTATTGACAACCTCTATTGAGATTAAGTTCTTCTGGCTACTATTTTCAAAAAATAAATGGACTGGGGTTCCCTTCACCGACATCTGTGAGTGGAAGAGGTGCTCCGTTTCTTTAGGATCCTATAGTTCCTCTAGTTATACCTTTGTGGTAGCGATGGTGACATTGGGTTATGCATCAATGATTTGTCTTCCCTTTTTTGGTTCTG
Source organism: Picea engelmannii (assembly GCA_009831015.1). Classification (NCBI taxonomy): domain Eukaryota; kingdom Viridiplantae; phylum Streptophyta; class Pinopsida; order Pinales; family Pinaceae; genus Picea; species Picea engelmannii. The sequence continues at coordinate 134,265 of ML810723.1, forward strand.
AATTAGAGTGTGAGTCAACATCTGACCCTGGGGATTTTGTCTCAGCCAACAATGACTGTTTGGAGCAACAATCATCAGTATTGTGCCAATGGATTTTTAGTGTCCTTGTTTGACTTCTCATTATCCTTCTTTGCTAGTGGCTTGGGATGCTTATCCTGGGGCTATCCGTCCTTGCTCTGTGCTTTGGCCTGAGAGTTAGGGCCACCCTTACCATATTTTTTTTTTTGCAAATTTGTAGACCCAAACTCCTACTTTTTCTGCTGCTTAAATTTCTACTCGACTTTGATAGCATATCGATAAGAAACTCCCAATAACGAGACATCCAAAAAATCCATTCTACTTTGGATGTACTTGTGTAGAGCCCCATGATATTTTAGGACCAGATATCATTTGGAGTATTTGATACCCATATTGGTGTGTAAGGTATGGAAGGTATTTGTGAACTTCGACACTGTTTGGACCCTCTCTTGGCGTAGTGTGGTCAATCTTGTGTACTGGTCATCATAACTTCCAATAGGGTAATATTGTTCCTTTAGGGTATCGATAAAAACTTCCCAAGTGGGTCCTGGTCCAAAAATTATAGGCTGATCCTTGACATGTTGCTCACAATAATTATCCCACCAATTTATGACATGGGGAAAGGCCTTAAGAAGCACAAAGGTGATTTTTCACTGTTGGAAAAATTGTGGACAGAGAAATAACCCTCTAGCAGACTTAACCATTTTTCCAAAGTGTCGAAATCTATATAGCCCTCAAATAAATGAATATCAAAGTTAAATTGTACCTTGAAGGGTTCCATACCTCCAAAGTGACTGCTAGTTTAAGGTGCCTTCGTTGTTGTCGGAAGCCTTCAAAGGATCTGTGAGAAATTATCCATCATCTCATTCCTCTATTGAGTAAGGGATTCCTTGAGCAATAATTTGAAAGGATCTCCTGCCCTGTCATCCCTCTTTTCTTCTGCCATGAGAGGTTTCTTGGGCGGGAGAGAGCGGCTGTCCTCAAGAGAAACAAGCTCGAGACCCAAATCTCTATACCCTGACCTTGTCTGGGACATGCACCAAGAATGACAAGGAGTAGACGACCCTGATACTATCGATCCATATTATTTTGAGAATGATATGAATGCATAAATATAACAAAGATATAACAAGGAAATACACAAATATATGGCAAGAAACATAGTAGTACAATAAATCTCAAATTCTATTAGTGACTGTCTGAAATACAAAATATTGAAAAATGAAAAAGCACACAAGCTAGCTAGAAGGATGGTAGCTTATCTCCGAGGAGAAATGTGTCAGCTACGCTCATTCATAAAAATATTATTACAATGAGGATCCAAAGGAATTTTTAACATAAAGTAGAAATGATAAAACCCTAAAAATCCAAAACCCTAACCCCGGGAGATGAAACACCAAAAGGTTTGTGGGCCCCGATGGGGGTAGTTGATACGTCAAATTCCCAAGGTCGTAAATTTTGCATAAAAAATTCATTTGGGGTGCTCTATACCTCATTGAAAATGTTTATCCAAGGAAAACACATTATGTTTATCCTAACATTTTCCTTTACCTACATGCCAAGTGCCGTTGAGCCAAAAAAACGTCGTTTAGGGCCTCAAAATGACCTCAAAAGTTTGGGACTCAAAAAACTGTAGAAAAAATGCCAAGATGGAAAATTGTAATTTGAGTCAATGGAATAGGTGGGTGGTCACGAATTTACACCTAGATCAAGGAAGAAGATTTCCTTTCCAAGCATAGAGAAGAATACACAAATGTGTGGAAAAGGAAGCAAGAAGAATTGAAAAAGGAAGAATGCGTACTTGCACTTTATGCTCAAAATAAAGGGAACCAATGGTACATTGACAAAGGATGTTCAAAAGGCATGACATGGGACTAGACCAAGTTTCTCACCTTGAAGGTAGAAAAAAGAGGTATTGTTTCTTTTGGAGATAATGCTTCTACAAGGATAGTTGGAAAATGTATTGTTAGTCTTGATAATGGAAAGACTAAGAAACATAATGTCTTATATGTTGAAGGGTTAACACATAACATTATAAGTATAAGTTAAATGTTTAATCAAGGTTACAACCTCACATTTCATTCTAAAGGGTGTGAGATAAGGAAAACAACTTCACAAAGATTAGTGGAAAATGGAAACAGAACCTCAAGTGACATATACATACTCGATGAAGCCAAAGGAGAAAAATGTTGTATGGGAGTGATATCCCTCTCATCTCATTAGTAAAGGGAAGCAAAAGATCACAGGGAGATTTTTTTTTCCATTGATGTCAAAGGGGGATAAGTTGTAGACAAAGGAATAATTACAGACACAAGGAGATTTGCAGACACATGGAGTATTACATAATTGACTAAGGGTTTTCATCAATGACAAAGAGGGAGATTGTTGGAAATATTGTTGTCATCGATGTAAAAGACAAGGGTATTATAACATCATTTGCCACTAAATATACTCATGATGACATATTGGCCTAAGTTACATCCCTTTCCTTGCTTGCAAGAACAAAATCTCCTTTTTCCTCTTGTCAAACATTTCAAAAGACCCCATTTTTCAAGATGTATGCGACTCTCTCTAAGGAAACCCGCGTACATATGCTATTTGCTAGCTAGCAACCTGCGTACATGTTATTTTGGCTCAAAACAATAATAATTCCCAAAATTTTGGGCGAAGTTAATGGATTACTCAATTTCCTAACTTCCTGTAACCCGTACATAATGACTCCAACCATCAAAATAGAGTATACAAGAGAGCCGAAGGGTGTAGGAAAAACATAACTGAGAAATACATCCTTATGCTAGTATTTTCCTTATTGTCTTGCATTCCAATGTTTCCATAGCATCCAAGATTTCCCCCTCTGCTTGGAAACCCTTATTTCTAGAATTTGCATTCTTCTTATCTCATCAAGAATAAATCCTTTGTCTTCCTTGGACCTATTAGAGTGCAGAGTATTGAATGTATTTTAGTAAATATTTGACCTTGGGGGGAGGAACTTGGAGCCTAGTTTTGGAACCATGCCACAATGGTTACAAGTTGTGACCAACTTGTATGTTGTTATTAATAAAATAATCTCTCATTCTCCTCCAATTCTATTTTTTGATTCATGCTTTTAATGAGATTATATGTATCTTTCTTTGAATCAATTTTGCAAATTGGAATGGTCATGTTTAGTTAGTTAACAAATAACTACCTATTTTTCCAGTTGCTTGTCTCTTTGTTTGCAAGAGGTTTTAGAGGATAATTGCACAAGAGTTCTAGAGTGAAAGTTCTTGAACGAGATCGACTTCAAACATTGGATTCTAGGTATGTTCTCTTCACCATCTTTTGAAAAGTTAGTTATTGCAAGGTAGTTACTTTTAATTAACTATATGATTTGAGTATGAGAATAGTATTTTGGGTATCGATCCATTGTGGCCTTGACCTATAGCCACAAGAATTAGTTTTCTGTAACAAAAATGGTGACCATATTGGGACTTCTCCCTTTTTGGGTTGTTAGGGGTGCTTTATTTTTTCATTTCTATTTAAGTTTCTTTTGTGTTTGTAATATACTAGATATAAAAAGTATGTAGAACAAAAATAAAATGCTAGTAATGGCAGGATAACAACAATATAACCAGAACAATCACCACAATAGAACTGAAATGATATAAAAACAACAACAAAAATAACACTTTGATTCTGAAAGCAATGTTCACAGGCCTCTTCGAGGGGGAAACCTCTAGTTGAGCAATGCTCTATTACAATATTATCCAAGCTAGGGTTCTCATACCCTCGACTCCTATTTATACTAAATATGTCTATTAAAAGAAGCATCTAGAGGAATATCCTTCTAGAAGCGGAGGCTTCTATTAGGTCTTCTTACATCCGCCTTATTCTATTTTATTGAAAGGCCTTATTAATATTTTCTTTTATTACACTCGAATATACTATTCTACCTATGTGAGGATTAAGACCCTAACATGTCCACCCCCTTTAAAACAACCTTGTCCTCAAGGCTTGAGATGAGGAAATTGTTGCATAATGGTAGCTGGTTCCCAAGTGGCATCTGCTGGAGTTGTATCTTTCCACTAGACCAACACTTCCTTGATGGTTCTTTGACATAGGCAACGCTCACGCTGGTCCAAAACTGCTTCTAGCTGTAGCCAAATGGATCCTTCTCCAGCTAACTCGGGAAGGTTGGTTTGAATTTGTCACTTAGCTCCAATCACCTTCTTTAAGCATGAAACATGAAAAACAAGATGTAGCTTCGAATGGCTGGGCAAAGCTAACTGATAGGCTACTTGTCCCACACGCTTGAGAATGGTATAAGGACCATAAAATTTGGGCTCTAGCTTCCGACAATGCTCGGTCTTGAGGGAATTTTTCTTGTAAGGTTGCAGTCGAAGAAACACTTGATCCCCTTTTGGAAATTGACATTCAAAGCGACCTTGATTTGCTTGTTGCTTCATGCGATTCTATGCCATGAAAAAATTCTCTTTGAGGGTACGAAGAATAGCCTCTCGAGCTGTAAGTGTTTGGTTAATCGCCTGGACCTTCGAGGCACCCGGTAAGTATGAGAGAATTGAAGGTGGCTTCTGTCCATATACTGCTTCAAAAGGAGTCATGCGTGTAGCTGTATGGTATGAAGTGTTGTACCACCATTCGTCTAGGGGTAACCATTGAGTCCACTAATTTTTCATTTCCGAGGCAAAACACCTCAAATATGTTTCCAAAAACTTGTTGACAACTTCCGTTTGGCTATCAGTCTGGGGATGATAAGCTATGCTGAGAGGCAATTCGGTGCCTTGTATCTTGAACAATGCTTTCCAAAATTTTCTTGTGAAAGTTGGGTCGCGATAAAAAACAATAGAGTGCGACATGCCATGAAGATTGAAGACCTAATCCATGAAAATTTGAGCCACCGTGGATGCTATAAACGAGTGTTCAAGGGCAAAGAAATGAGCATACTTGGAAAGGCGATCAACAACCACCATGATGACTGATTTATTTCTTGATTTGGGTAAGCCGGTAATAAAATCCATAGATATATCCTTCCAAATAACAAGTGGAATCGCTAGCAGTTGTATTGTGCCCAGAGATTTGACTGTTTCTCCCTTGTTGCATTGACACACATCACATTCAACAACAAAATTATGAATGTCCTGTTTCATACCATCCCCAAAAAAGGAACGTTTGACCCTGTCATAGGTTTTGGTGAATCCAGAGTTCCCTATTGTGGGTGTAGCATGAAGCTCAGAAAGTACCGTGGATTTAAGAGTTGATTGTTTACTTAAATATAAACAACCTTTGTATAGAAGTTCATCATGGAGCCAAGAGTACCCTGGGGAAGCTAGAGCATTGGACTGCAATTGTTGGATCAGATGCGAACTTTTGGGATCTTGTAGCCATTCCTTGCGAACGGCTTGGAGCCAATCTGGTACAATGAATGAGAGAAAAAAGGGATCCTTCATCTTCATATTTTTGGGAAAGTCCATCTGCAACCACATTGTCTTTTCCTTTCTTGTAAATGATCTCATAATCATATCCAAAGAGATTAGTCACCCATTTTTGTTGTTCTGGGGAGGAAATGCATTGTTCCAGAAAATACTTGAGGCTTTGATGGTCTGTCTTAATTTTGAAATGTTGCCCCAATAGATAAGGGCACCACAGATCAACGACATGTAGAATAACCAACATTTCCTTTTCATAGATGGATTTGCCAGATTTATTTCAGATAGTTGCTTGCTGGTAAAGGCCAAAGGTTGACCCTCTTGAATAAGGACAACACCAATTCCTTTCCCTGAGGCATCACATTTCAACACAAAGGTCTTTGTGAAATTGGGAAGGGCGAGGACTGGAGTGGTGTAAATGGCCATTTTCAAGGTTTGAAAAGATTGAGAAACGACTGGAGTCCAAGTGAACGAGTTATTTTTTAGGAGAGCAGTGAGATGTGCTGCAATCTTCCCATAATTCTTAACAAACTTGCGATAATACCCCATTAAGCCCAGAAATCCATGCAAGATCTTAAGAGTCTTTGGGTGAGGCCAATCTTGCATAGATTCAATATTTTTAGTATCCACCATGACACCATCCTTTCCAACCAGATGACCCAAGTATTCTACTTCTGAGGCACCAAAAACACATTTAGACTGTTTAAGAAAAAGTTGGTGCTGAGAGAGTAGATGGAGAACTCGAACCACATTAGCAAGATGGTCTATCCAGGTTTTTCTATAGATGAGGATATCATCAAAGAAAACTAAGACAAAATGACAGAGAAAAGGATGGAAGGCATGATTCATGAGGCTTTGGAAGGTGGAGGGGGCATTACACAAGCCAAAGGGCATGACCAAAAACTCATAGTGGAACTCATGAGTTCTAAAGGCAGTCTTGGGAATGTCTGCCTCTTTCATACGTATCTGGTGGTAGCCTAAACGCAGATCAAGTTTAGTGAAGAATTGGGCGCCACTCAATTCATCCAAGAGATCATCAATGACAGGAATGGGGAATTTTTCTTTGATGGTAAGTTTGTTGAGGGCATGAAAGTCAGGAAACATTCGCCAAGAAACTTCTTTCTTTAGGACCATGACCACAGGAGAAGAGTAGGGGCTCGTACTAGGGTGGATAATGCCTACATTAAGGAGTTCCTAGACCATTTTCTCAATTTCATTTTTTTGGGAAAATGGGTGACAATATGGATGAATATTGGGAGGAAGGATTCCGGGTACAAGGGTAATGGAATGATCATGAACACCATGAGAAGGAGGGAGTCCTTGGGGAGTGGAAAAGACCAATTGATGTTTAGAAAGGATGGATTGGAGGTCTTGCGGGACCGAGGGTGTCTCTGTTGCTTATATGTCATGGAGTTGGGCGATAACACCAAAATGACCTTTTTTGAGTAGCTTTTCCATGCGATGGGAACTAACGATCTCAGGTGATCCGGAGATGATGCCTTGGAACTTATATTGGTGGCCCTCCTGGTCAAATTGCATGGTTAAGTCTTTAAAATCCATGAGAATGGGACCCAAAGTTCTTAGCCAGTCTGCACCCAACACAATGTCACAACCTCCCATGTTGATAGCAAACATATGGGATTTTAGGTGGTAGTCACCAATTTGGAGATGCACATTTTCACAACGCCCTCCACATTTCATGGAACCGCCATTGGCAATCACGATTTGTAAATTATTGACGACATGGATGTAGAAATGAGTTTCTTGGGCAATACGACGATGAATAAAATTATGGGTGCTGCCACTATGAACCAGAATGATGACCTTTCAATGCTTGATG
>ML810723.1:141648-160618 GCA_009831015.1 Picea engelmannii
CAGGAAGAAATGTGTAGTGATTTGGCAACCCGAACACAGTTGTGCGGCAATAGATCTTGTCTATTTTAATTTGTTTATGTTTATGTCCCCAAGGGTTAGGTATTCAAGGGTTCTACAGACAAGGGTTTGCCCTGTGCTATAGCTCTTTGATATGCGTGCAGGGTCCAACAATAGTACTCAGACCAATATCTCAGGGCACTAACTAAGGAGGATATACCGTACCCTTATTCGTACTACCCGACTACCCATGTACTAGAGAGTATCTTCCCGAGTGCTGTTCTCGGTGACATTATAGCAGTCAGGCGATCGATCAGTTTATCTAAAGAGGGCTTCAGGTAATATAGGCTGATCCGTACACTTGTGCTGTCTGATGCGCTACCACTCAAAGGGGTAGCAACAGGGGTTACAAGGGTGGCCAATAGATGTACGCTTAAGAACCACATGTATTTCCTGCGTGTATGAATCCCTCAACCGTGGGTTTATGCGCATAATGACAGATCTCTGTGGCCTAAAGACTCCATAATACGTCTCTACCCTGAAAAAAAATTTAACCCACACTTTCTGTCGAGGAAAGTGCTCTGATACCACTTGTAATATACCAGATATAAAAGTATGCGGAATAGAAATAAAATGCTAGTAATGGCAAAATAACAACAATATAACCAGAACAATCACCACAGTAGAACTTAAATGATATAAGAACAACAACAAAAATAACACTTTGATTATGAAATCAATGTTCACAAGGCTCTTCGAGGGGGAAACCTCCAGTTGAGAAACTCTCTATTACAATATTATCCAAGCTAGGGTTCTCATACCCTCGACTCCTATTTATACTAAATATTTCTATTAAAAGAAGCATCTGGAGGAAGATCCTTCTAGAAGAAGAAGATTCTATTAGGTCTTCTTACATCCACCTTATTCTATTTTATTGAAAGGCCTTATTAATATTGACCTTTATTACATCTGAATATATTGTTCTACCTATGTGCAGGTTAGGACCCTAACAATGTTTTAAGCCTTTATTCAACATTCTCTAGATTCCTACAATCCTGTCTGAGTATTCTAGACCCTTTCTCTCCCATATGAGGGGATTTTATAGGGTATACACGAGTTTCCTTTGGTAAATTCATGTACACACGCTACTTGTCTACTGCACAGTTGTGTACATGTACTAGGTTAGGGTTTTTACTTTTTCCAGATCACTGGAAGTTGGGGTTGTTGTGCTATGAGATATTTATGGGTATTGTTGAGTCTGTAGAGTTTTTGTGTGGTTTCATAAATCCTTTCTTTTTTTTTTCAAGATCATAAGAAAAGCCTGGAAATATTTTTCAACTTCCATATTTAAATCAGGGTTGTTTTCGGCTTTTAATGGTTTAGGGTTTTAGGAAGATTCGTTGGGTATATGTTACACTATACTCTTTGTTTTTACAAATTTAAATAGGGTTTCTAACCATTTCTTTTCCATCTTTTTCCCCTTTACTTTCTTGTTTTCTTGTTTTACAAAAAACAAAAAAAAAACGTGTGAGAGTGTGTGCTTGTGAACTTTCTCCCTTGCCTCTTTGCATTTGCATCTGAAAAAGAAAAGTTCATTATAGGCATGTTTTCTCCTTGAATTCACTCTTGTACTTTCTAAAAAAATATTTAGTTTCTGTATATTTCATGAAAAAAAGTCCAAAATCTTCTTAGTTGTCCTACAGTTGAAAGTTATATTAGTAGGTTCATTTCATCTAAAAGAAAATTGCGTCCTTTGAATATAAAAATAAAGAGTTTTCTTTTGTTTTCTAAAGTGTTGTTTACACTCATAATTTTCAATGAAGAAATTGCATCTTGCATTTGTGTTCTTAAGTGTTTTTTCTGTGGAGTCCATCAAAATGCCATTTAGTTTCATCCACTCCATTTTGAGTAAACAACAATGCATAAAATGAACGCTAACTAAAATCAATTAGACATTTTCATTTTATAGGGTAAACGAACTAGTTTTAAGTTAGGGCTTTGGTTTAGGTTGGAGAGTTAATTTCTCCAAGGTTGAAAACAAACTTATGAGTCTGAGTTAGGGAGAGAAAAATATAACTATTGTATAAGTATAGCTGGGAAACTCCTCTAACACATGAGTTAAACATGAGGTCATGCAAATGAAACATGAGGAGATAACTGCTCCAAATCTTAACTGAGCATAGTGGATTGATCATATTTAGGGGTTTTTCCTGAAGTGACATTGACCCATCTGACATCAGTCCTCTATGAATTTTGAACCTCGTTGAAGTTTTTCTCAATTGGTACTAGACCCTTGGGCATTATCCCTCTGGAAGCTCCATTCCTAGTTCAAGATTTTTTGAAGTGACATTGGCACTTTTGTAGACAATCATATGGAATAAATTTAGGCTTAGTTACCATGCCCATACATTTAGTCCTGACTGTTGACTGTACCCCTCAAATGTTGACTGCGATTTGGTGACCTTAGTTTATTTTCCTAGGGATCTCAGAGGTGACTGTGGGGGGTTTCCCATGGTACATGGGGTAGATTTTGCATCACACTTTTTAGTATTGTTGAAGGGTTCCCCACAAAGCATGGGTACTTTCATCGGATAAGGATGGTTAGTGGAGGTCAGGATAACTGCTTCTCACTTCTTTTTTCTTCAATATACAAGACTTAATCAACATGTGTCTACATCTGAAAGGTCCCTTCCTTACTTTGTTGCTATTGTGATCTCAAGACCTAATCCACTCAAGTCAGGATATTGGCAAGGTTGTTTGTGGTTGTTGTTTCTTTAGGGATTTTCTAGAGGTGTGTTCTGCAATCATAGATTGCTTAAGAAGGTGAGTGGGTAGTCACCTAGAGTTGAAAACTCAAAGTGGTTGATCAACCACCTCGTTGATCAAGGAGAATTCAAGGTCTTCCACTTGTAGAAGAAGGACTGAATACTCCCTCTCCTCCTTTAAAGCATCGACTTGATTAATCAGACACTTTTTTAGAAAATGGTCTAGTCAAGACCATACATACATAACCAACATAAACTAACGCTTATTCCCTAGAGGTTTTAACAATATCAGATCTTGGAGTTGAAGACTACGCTCACCCTTTCAACCCTCCGTTGAGTGGTCCTTACACTCCACTTCTTGTACAACTTCTGCCTCCAGGGTCAAACTTCACTGATAGTATCCCTCTTCATTGGGATGTAATGGAAGGCACTCTAGAAATATCTGGGTTGGGATTCCCTACAAATCCCAAAATGAAAATTGTCACCGATGGAATCTTCCCTCCCGATGTCTCTAACCAAAAGACTAGTGTGGCTTATTCCACCATAGCCACATCAATCAATAACTCTGTTCCGCTGATTGTTGGTTCCACTTATCCTTTGGGTGAAACCATGTCACTACCTTAGATACCTAACTCTTTTTTGTTTGGTATGTTGTTGATGGAAATGCTAAATACATTGACTAGTTCTCAGTCGACGTCACTAGTTAATGTTGGTTCAAGGAGTTCTTCAATTTCCTACCAATTTGTTCCTTTGGATGGAGGTCATATTCCTCCATCGTTTCCTTCTGTTGGGAGAAGGTCATTCCCACCTTCCAGACCTAACCCCTTTGGGGGCTGGGGCGGTTCTATTGGTAGTGGATTTCAATCCACTACCATGCCATCTACTTTGTCTCCATTCACATTATATGGTGGGTTCAGGAGTATTCCTTTCACCATGTCTATAGTGGCAGGAGGGGGTAATCCCTTCCAAGGCTAGTGGAATCCCATGCAAGGGTATCTCCCTTTGCAAGAGATGCCAACAAGGGGAAACCCATTTCTTGGTTAGTATATCCACATGATGGGAATTCTCCCCTCGCAAGGGGGGTCCGTAGGAGGAAATATTTCTTTTCCATTAGGGAACCAGATAGGTGGAGGTTTTCCTCCATTTAACCAGAGTCCTCAAGGTTTTACCCAAGGCTCCATGATCCAAAAATACTTAAATGTTAATTTCTTTCTTAAGTACACATAAACATCCAAATTGATTAGAAATATATGATTACTTTGACTATTTAGAAAATAATATGAATTCACTTACTTATCCAAAACTCATTAAATTGATGAATAACTTGCAAGAAACTGAGTGAAATAGAACAACAATAATAAAACACATTACACAAGTTTGTTAATAGAGTTCACCCATCTCGAGCTACATCTCTGGGTCTGCTTCCAATTAAGAGACCACTTTATTAATGATCAAATGCTGGTGTTTTTACAATGACTTTTTTTTATTATCTATTTTTCAAACTCAGAAACAAAGAGCACCATTGAATTCCTCTCGAAATTATGAGAAAAATGAGTATAAACACCCTATACTTTCCTTAATGAATTATATGGCATGTTGCATGATGTAATATCAAAATATTGATACCCTTCGGCATGAATTTCGATGCACCTTCCTTATGCCTTGGCACTCACTTCTATATCTCATCACCTAGTATGTGTGTGTTTGGTGCATTGGTTTTGGGCATTGACTTATATAGGGGAGGGTTGGGGGTCGAACCCCACCCAACCCTCCTTTATTCCCAGATTGGTGCGACTATAGCTTAAATAGAGTGTGGTTCGATTGTTTTAACCAATAATTCATGTGGCATAATTTTAGGAGATTTGTTGTTAATTTTGTTGGGTCAGTCTAGAGGTCGTAGGGTCGACCTCGACCGACTCCCCATTTTGGAATTAACCATATAACAAATTTAAATATATTATGCCCCATTGCATTTAATAATCCCTATATTAGAAGAGTTGGTTCATGCTATTAGTTGGATTCGTTTGGGTTTTTCGGCTAGGTCAGAGGTTCAACCCCACCAAGCCAATTTTTTTTTATTCTTCTTAGCCATCATTGTCCAATTGGAGAATGCCATGTGTCACTCTTTGATTGGTCCACATCGTTTCCACTGTACACACTGCCACATCACTTGTTGACTATACTTGTACAATGCCACTTGTACCTTCCACATGGCACCCTTTCAATGGTGCCACATGGACCGTACGGTTTCCACATCATCCATACAGATGACACGTGGGTGTTCCTGGATGGTCCAACTAGATACTGAAAGTGTCATTTCAAGGTGATAGATGGCATGATGTCATGATGCCACACCCTACTGAATTCTACATGACTTCATCCTGTCAGTTGTATGGATGACATGTGGCAACCTGTGGGCTTTCCACATGGCACCCCCTTTTTGCCTTTTGACCTTATTTTGCCAAAAATTTGAAAGGCCATAACTTTCTCATATGATGTCTGTTTGAGGCAATTTATGTGTCATTGGAAAAATCTCACCGAGCTCTATGCAATGAAGTCATTTTTAAGAGAATTTGAGATGACCAAATTTTAAGCATTCTTAGATCCACCTGGATCATTCCTCCCCACTGGAATCCTTTTAGACCACCAAAAGTATTGATTACTTGACAAGTAAGTGAGGATAAATCTCCCTCACTTTCTCGATCTCCATCCATCTTACCTTGCTTGGTTTTACCCCTTTAAGACTAACTTGAATATAATCCACATCAGCTCATTGTGAAGTCTTGATTCTTCTGTCAAGGATGATATCTTCCTACAACTCATTTAAGTACCCAGGAGAAAAATCATCAATTGTTGGAACCTGAAAACTTTCATTTTTATCCATTATCATAGGAGGCTCATAAAGATTCTAATTCTCAACATTCACCATTGAATACATTTGCATATAAGATGGTAGATCTAAACGAAAGTCATTAGTGCCAATCTTATCCAAAATATTGAATGAACCATACTAGATTAGTTTTATCTTTTTACCTTCATCCTTCTATATGTTTTTGTTGATATGCAACCATACCTGATTATCGACTTGGAACTAATGAACAACCTGATGCTTGTCATGCGTTTCCCATTAATTGGATTGTCTCTTATCCAATTTTTATTGTATTGCTTGATGAACCTATTGGATCCTCTTAATGAACCTCTTAGCTTTATCGACATCATTTTGCTCATCCTCTTTTCTTGCTTCTTCGAAATAAAAATCCATAGGTGATTTAGGAAAGTATCCCAAACATACTTCAAAAGGAGTTTTATGAGTAGAATAACGCATGGCATGATTATAGACATGTTGCACATAGTGTAACCTCTCATCCCACAACTTAGGATATTTACTAGAGTATCCTCATAAAAAATGTACCATTTTCTTGTTCACCACCTCTAGCTATCCATCTATCTGCAGATGAAAAGCTATGCTCTTATTTAACTTAGTGTCCATCATCCCCCATAAACTAGACCAAAACTTCCCCAAGAATCGAGAGTCTCAATCATATATAATATATGTAGGCAACCCAAAATGAACCCAAATGTTTGCAAAGAACAATTGCGTTGTTTGTTCAGCTGTGACTTTATTCTTGCAAGGAATTAAGATACACATCTTACTAAACCTATCCACGACGACATATAAATAATCATGAACTATTCTAGACATCGGAGAACCCCCTACAGAATCCATGTACACACTTTCCCATGGTTGAGAAGGTACTGGAAGTGGCGTATATAACCCCAAATTTCTGTTGCTGGGCTTACTTGTGAAACACATAACACACCCTTTTACATACTTCAAAACTATTTCATTCATTCGATGCCAATAACAATATCTTTGCAACTTTGCTACTGTCTTACCTAGCTCGAAATGACAAAAAATGAGAGATGTATGAGCTTCCATGATTAAATTTTATCTTTCATCCCTGGGTATACAAATATTTCCAAGATGATATAATAAATTATCATGCACATGATAATCCAATTCTTCATGTAAATTTCCACGAGTTAGTGCTTTATACACATTTTAAAAATCATCATCTCTAGCATATTGTTCAACAAAAATTTCATGAGCTAAAGAATTATGCTTGAGTATTGTAGATGCATTGACTACTGGTCTTGATAACATATATGAAACCTTATTATGAATACCTTTTTTATACTTAATAAACAAATGAAATTGTTGTTAAAAACCCATCCACCTAAAGTGTCATGAGTGTTGTAGCTTGGTCTATGATTAAAAATACTGTAATGGATGATGTTTCATGTGAATTATTGTCTCCTTCCCCATTAAGTAATGCTTCCATTTTTTAACACTTTGTACCAAACCATACAATTCCTTATCATATGATGGATAATTAATTTTTTCTTGAGTAAAAGTCTTAGAATGATAACAAATAGGTTTACCTCGTTGCATCAAGACTGCTCCCATGGAATATCCACTTGCGTCGATTTGTATCTCAAATGGCTATTGCAGATATGATAGAGCCAAAACTGGTGTGGTGCTTATTTTCTGTTGCAATGTCTCGAAGGATTTTTGCTGCTTGCTTCCCCATTGAAAGACATGTTTCACACTTGTTAATGCATGCAAAGGAGCTACTATGAAAGAGAAATTGGCAATGAATTTCCTCCAATACTATACTGCTCCTAAGAAGCTCCTAAATTATGTGGCAGTAGTTGGCTTGGGCCGATTCATGATGAATTCCACCTTTAAGGGATCTATCTTCAGCTGACCATTCCCTACAATATAGCCCAAATATACTAAAGTAGTTTTTCCAAACTCACATTTAGACATCTTTTCATACAACTTCTCTCTTTTCAAAAGTTCAAAAACTCTCTTGACATGCATTATATGATCTTCCCATGTTCGGCTAAAGATCAAAATATCATCTAAGTAGACAATGAAAAAATCATCTATAAAAGGCCTGAATACATCATTCATTACCCACATAAATGTTGCAGGTGCATTGCATAGAACAAATGGCATAACCAACCATTCAAACAATCCCTATTTTGTCTTGAAAGCAGTTTTCCATACATCTCTTTATGCAATTTTGATATGATGGTAACCACTTCTCAAATCTAGCTTTGTGAAATAAAAAACATTCCTCAACCGATCCAACAAATAATTAATTATAGGCAAATGATATTGGTTCTTTACCATGATCTTGTTCAGTGATCGAAAACCAATACACATTATCCACATACCATCTTTCTTTGGAGCCAATACAAAAGGAGATCCACACGGAGGGGAACTTGGCCTTATGATTCCTTTATCGAGAAACTCCTGAACTTGTTTCTTTATCTCTACATTCTCTATCACTGATTACCTATACATACTAATATTAGGGAGAGGATCATCTTTCTGCAAATAAATTTCATGTTCAACCTCCCTCTTAGGAGGTAACCTTGTAGGTTCCTGAAATAACTCATCATAATTAGAAATAATCTTTACCAATTCTTGTTTATGATATGGATCACAACCTGAAAAAGCATATGATACATATTCCTCTTTTTTCTTAACCATCATGAGAACAAAATATTTACTAGAATTTGCAAGTCTCTTCACTTGTCCTATACCGACTAAAGAAATATTAGTTTTAATACGGTGACCTCTAACAATATATTCAATCTCATCCTTGAAAATGTGATATTTGTTCTCTTCATGATATAATATGGATTTCCTGTCAAGTAAGTATGGACTACCCAAACAATGCCATAAATATCAAGTGGCACAACATCTAATTTCAACCTCATCAAAGAACTTGGAAGTAATTGCAAATCTGATTTTACACTGTTTCGTCACTTGCAACTTAACATCGTCACACACCCAACCTAACGAATATGGTTTCACATGAGGTATGGTATTTAAATCTAGCTTATTAACAATTTCTTCATATATTAAATTAACTTGAGATCCACTTTCAAACAAAGTACCAATCTTTGTATGGTTTACTATGACCTTGACATGGAAAATCTCACTTTGTTTCTTTTGATTAGGAACAATTTCCAATTTAGTAGATTGAACTAAAGAATTAGAAATAGCAGTAGATATACCTTTGCTTCCCATTGTTGTTATTTTAGATTCATCTCTTGAATCCAATCCCATATCTTGTTGAGAAGTTGCAACAATCCTTTGTTTCCCTTTATCATGGAACTTCTTTGGTCATAACTCTCAATGAAACTTCCAACATTGTGCCTCCTTATGTCCCTTCCTCTTGTAGTGAGGACATGTAGGATTTTCTTCAACTTTCTTTACTATAGTCAACTTCTTACTCTTCCATCTTCCCTTTGATTTTTTCTCGAATTTGTGTAGTTTCCTATCTTCAAACATATGCTTTCCATAGATAGATTCCATATGAGTAGCTTGTACTGACACTTCATCAATATTAGTAGGGTTAAACATCAATATAGTGTGTCAAATATATGAATGCATACCAACTATATATTTCAGAAGAGTTTCACTAGTATATAATGGAATTCCCAAAGATAATGCTTTCTTCTTAAATTCATGTGTATATACTTGAACATTTTCCCCTTTTCCTTGTCTTATATGTTTCCAATCTATTATCGCAATTTGAGCATAAGCCAATGGATAAAATTGTTTTCTTGTTGCAATAGTAAATTAATCCCAAGAAGAAATTACTTTACCTTGTTGAACGGGATCAAATTGTGTCTTACTCTCCCACCATATCAAGGTTGTGCCTCCCAGACAAAGAGTAGACAACTATATATTTTCAGTGTCATCCATGATCTTATGTACCCTGCAATATACTTCAATTTGTTTGATCCAATTTTCCAACTTCTCTGCATTCAAGTCTCCATCATAAATCGACAAGGAAAACTATACATCTAGTTTTAATAAAGGAAAATCACAAGTATGAGAAAAAGAATATTTATTAGAGGGATTCTTCTTATGAGAAAAATGTTCACTTGCACCATTGGTAGATGATGATGACAATGATGGTGAAGAAGTTCCTGAAGGTCCAACACCTTCACCTCCTCCTTTTTCTTTTACCGAAGATTATGCTTCTCTAGTATTTTGAACTATTCGATATAAATCATCCACTATTTCCCTCATTGTACGAAGTGTAGCCATAACTTCCTCATGTATCATGGTAGGATATTCTCCTTCCTTTCCTTTAGAAACCATCTCACATTTACAATGTCTCCTTTGGATTTCTGTTTTATAGCTTGCAAGCCTGCCTTCACCTTGCTTGAATCTAGCTCTTGTAAGCATTCATGTGCAAATACATGTCAAAACCAACTATGATACCAACTTGATCTGAAAATCCTTAGATGATAATTTATTTCTTAAGTACAAATAAAAATCCAACTTGATTTGAAATATATGATCGCTTTGACTATTTGCAAAATAATATGAACTCACTTAATTATCTAAAACTCATTAAACTCACTAGTAAATTTTGGTCATTTTCCAACGACACTTTCATCTAATCTCAATGTATGGTTGTTGGGACACCAAAAAAAACCTGTCCCCCCAAAATGTCGATTCTGGTACCATCTCACTTCTCACGAATACCTAGGTCATCTCACTTCCAATGTATTGGATGAACACATGTCGTCGAAGGCTGACTTCTACACTAATGTGAATAGTCGTCGTAATTCCAATGACCAAAAATGTAGAAGGTCATCTCACTTCCAAGGTCAATGGTCGTCGGAAGTGAGATGCTCTAGTGCAACCATTTATCGATGGATTTTCCATATTGGCCATGTTTCAGTCGTCTGAAGTCCAATGCTATGGATGTTGATAGTCAGATAACTTTGTATCTATTCATCGACAAATTGGCTATATTGTCCACGTTTTATGTCGTCGGAAGTGCGACGTGGGGGCGTTGGACGTGAGATGTCCTGTTAGTGTTTAAAAAAAAAATATCATGTTTTGAGTCGTCGAAAGTGAGATGTGGGGGCGTCAAAATACTAACATCATGTTGGTGTTTAAAAAAAAAATCAGAATTTGGTTGAAACATCATATTGTTTAAAGTTGAGCTCCTTGGTGACTCCATGCAAGATTTGGCAGGATGAGCTCCTTGGTGAATCCATGCTGTCCAAGATTCAAGAGAGTGAACTCCTTGGAAACTCCACTTTTAAAGCTTCTAATTTTGAAAAAAAAATTCCACGGCGATTCCACCGAAAGAGTTCCAGAGTTAAGAGATATTTCATGGTGACCTCCACCAAAGAGATTCCTTCATGCTAGGATGCTCCCTTGTGTTTTCCAACCACCAAATATTGCTAACGTTGAAGCATAAAATACATGTCCACAAAGGAAAATATGGTTGTGGAAAAGTCTCCTCAACTTGCAAAGAGAGATACACCCTTTTCCAAATATTCACATGGAGAAATTTCTCATTTTCTTGGGAAACAATTCCAACAATGTGGAGTAGCATTTGATTGAATTCAATGGTTCCTGTCACATCTATAATTTTGGAGATGATGATGTAGCTTGTCGGTTATTCATTTATACCTTGAAAGGGAAATATTGTGAATGGTTTTATGCTCTATTTCCCATAATCATTACTGAATGGGATGTATTGAAGATTCTGTTTGTTGAAACTTGAGAAATATTTCCCAAGAGTGGGCCCATATGTTCTTTTTATGAAACTCATTTGTGTTTGCATGAAGGAAAAAAGGATGATTAAGAATTCACTTTCATATTTATGAGGATCCTTAATAAAATGTTGCATCAAATATTTCCTAATGATCACATCATTTTCAACTGCTATGAAAATGTTTTGTCCACAAAATTGAGGTATTTTCTAATACAAGAGGGAAAGTATAGCTGGAAGGAGTTAATACAACAAGCTCAATCCATAGATAAATATGTTCTTGAAAGTGGTGTTGATCTGAAAATTATCTTGGGAAGGTCCCAAAGGCACATATTTGAAATTGCAGAGTAATTAGTACTGGGTCAAAAAACTTCTCCAACTATAATTCCAAAACTTGACACTTGTGCCCTTTCTCATGTTGTCCATCGATTGCAAAGCCAGTTAGTTCATATGAGAATAAATGCAAATGTTAGTTCTCAAATAATTGGAATGTCTTTTTCTCAAAAGGGTGCTGTAAAAGGTTTTAAGAATATAAGCATGAATCCTACAATTCCCAAAAATATCATGGATGGAATTGGATTTGGAAATGACTTCATATGTGATTATAAATACAATAATTTAAAACAACAGTAGGGAAGTATGAATAAAGATAGATTTTATAATTTTGATAATGATAACCTCCCACCCTCTCCTAACTGGGTCCAAGACCATGAAGAGGAGGATCTATAAGAGGAATCTGATGAAGGGTGGGGAAATTTTCCTATATCAGATTATATTTTTTAACTTGAGAGTGAGAATTCTAATATCCCAATGTAAGGGATATGCACTCTTTCACATGATTTGTTGAAAGAGAGTGATATCAGTAATAGGTGGGATGATGAGATGAAAACATTCCTAAATGTCAAATCTATTGAAGGAAAAATATAGTCTTTGAAAATGTGAAGAGGGTAGAAATAATTCATGTACAGATCTCAAAAGAATATATACTTGGTTCAGAGGAAGAATCAATCCTCATCACCCATCAACCGTGTGATTTTGATGTTCAGTTGAACCTGGATTTATTCCATTTGTAAACTCATTTTGGGAATATAAAGAGTGTTGGGTAATCTTCACATCATGATCATAAAAAGAAAAGAATATTTTTCCCTCATAATTGATAATTAGTTTCAAATGTTTTAGTTTCCCCTTACACAAAGTCATTGGGTTTCCATTTGGATAAAAAAGACATATCGAGGAAGTAAAACATGGGTGTGTGCAATGTCTTACTAGATATCTCTCTATATTATCTCCTCTCAACATCTTACAAAAGGAAAAATGGAGGTTATATGCTCGAGATATCAATAATTGTTTCTAAGAACTCATAGAAGCAATATTAATGGATTGGTTAAAAAAGGTTTGGAAATAAACATTGATTTCCGCATTGTGCATTTTTCATGGATTTCTACATTCCACATTCCACATGAATTTTCCTCATTCAGTATTCTACATAGATTTCCCAAGTAGATGTTGAGGCCCTCCTCTTCTTAAGTTCAACCTACCCCTCTTTTTGCCTCATGATATCCCATATTATTTCCTACGTTTCCCCCTTAACTTTGGCACACTTCCAAATGTGCACTCCAATCGAATACATGATGACATGTTGCACTCTATACTAAGGTGGACCTATCAATGTTTACTCTTGGAAAATATTGGTTGGCTAGTGGTGACCGGGCAACCAAAATATAGAGATGTTACTATGAGGGATGAGCTCTCCATGGAGACCCTAGATCAACACATAAATATAAAGGGAATGTGCTTGTACTTATAAACAATCCATAGATTCCCTTATCCATTGCATGAGGGATAAATAATCCTCAGATGAGATACAAGGATTGAGATCAAAATAGGGAAAATCAATGATGGCTCAGTCTCCTTTATTTGGAGATAATAACTTGAGCTCCCAATGTCATAATTGAACAAGTGAGAGCTCAAAAATCTAAGGATATGAAGAACAACATAGGAATGGTTTCCAAAGATAAAATGTCCATTCTCATGCCCAGAAAAAAACAAAAAAATAGTCATGACTATTTCTGTTAGGTGGCATTAAATTATTTTGGGAAAATGTTTATTAAATGGAATTTATGAATGTCCATTGTTGGCACAGGGAAAGACCCAGGGTTCAGCTCCAAAAGCACACCAACAAGCCCTAGCTACTGGCCCTTTCAGAAAAACCTGCGAGGCAGATGCAGTCTCACCCAAAGCAATTATGTGGGGGTTGCAGGGCATATATGTATACAACTATAAGGAATGTAAAGTGGGTTCAAAGTGATCGACACACAACAATCTAGTATTCTTTAACCTCTTATAATCCACTGCGAAAGTTATATCTCAGATCTAACACATCATCATCATAGCAACATATTAAATGACAAAGAATAGAGCATCAATCACACACAACACAAGATATATGTGGTTCACCCTCTCTCTAGGGATATGTCCACAGAACCATGCTTTATAATGTATTAATATGAAGCATACAGTTCTTGTCTGCGCTCTTAGCTAGAAGATCTTCTTTCTTATCCTCTCTGTCTCTTCCTTCCCTGCACACCCAGCTGCAGGGTTGATCTTTGCACCCAACTAAAGATCTTACAATATAGAAGGCTCTCATACTCAACACTTCTCTCTCACTCAATACTACTCACTCAATCACACAGTGAAAAAGAAAACAATAATGATTATAACATCAACAACAAACCAACCTAGGTCCTTTAGACCTCTATTTATACATTAAAATAGCTCACCGACATCCTTAGGTAGAGAACCTAGGTGTCACAAACCCTAGATGCCAAAACCCTAGGTGTCTAAAACCCAATTTGACCTGCGTTTTCAAGGCTTCACCAACCTGTCTTTCCTTCCTTCTCGCGCGGTGCTCCAAAGCATCTAATGGTGTATTTTTTCGCTTACTGAGTTGTCCATGATCCTTCTTTCTTGCTGATATGTCATCCTTGATCTCCTCGTTCAACGACTTGCTTCCTTTTACTTCACTCTATCTTTTCTGCTCTTTTTCTCACTTCGACCCAGTAACAATCACTGTGTCTTCTGCGTAGTTCACATTTTTCCTTTTCTTCCTTGATCTTCACTTATTTCCATAACCAAGGACCAACATGCCCCCAACACTCACCTGTGACTCATCCCAAGGCACTTCAGATCTGATCTTTATGTTTTACTTCAACTTCAGACTGCGTAGTGCAGCCTTTTCTTTCTGCTCTATGCCTTGTCTCCTTCCTTGTGTAGACTGTCTTTTCTGTATCTGGTACCCAGTTTCAACTGCACCTGGTACCTAGACCCTTTTCCTTATGCTTTTACTTAGATATGTGGGGCAACTAGTTGTCATAATACAATTTCAACTGGCTCCCATTCACTAATCCTTCCTTCCATTCTCCCTTCAAAGTCTTCAGCTATACAACTCCTCCTTCTGTAACATAGGTGATCTCATATGGCCCGAGCCAATGCATTTTGAAATTCCCAAGATGTTTTATGAACTTACTGTCATGATAGGTCTTCTCTCTTTCCTTCTGTACTTGCTGATGGAATCCTACAATAAATCTGTCTTCTTTGAGTTCAACCAACTGTGCAAGCCTTTCTTGAACAACACCAGTGTCATCCATATTTGTGAAGGCAACAATTCTTAGGCTTGGTACTAGATATTCCATTGGAACAATGAATTCAAGACCATATACCAACTTAAAATGGGTCTTCATTCTTATTTTTTTGCAAGTGGTTCTATATGCCCATAGTATTGCTGGTACTCTTAAATCCTAGTCATCCCTGTTCACACTGCAAATCTTCGTCAGCGTCGTCTCCAAGATCTTGTTGAATTCTTCCACTGTCCCATTTTCTTGTGGATGGTAAGACGTGTTCTTCTGGTGATGGACTACAAATTCCTCAGTCAGGGATTCAACTATTTTATTTATGAAATGTGTGTCTTGATCACTCATAAGGATCTTTGGGCATCCAAACCTAGCTATGATGTCATCAAATATGAAGTGTACAATTGTAGTTGTACTACAGTCCTTAACTGCTCTTGCTTCAGCCCATTTGGTCAAGTAATCTGTTGCTGTAATTATTTACCTTGCTCCTGTGCACTTTCCTAGTGAGTTTATAGGTGCCACGAAATCGATGGCCCATTTCTCAAATGCTTGTAGGGTTAGATGTGGTGCTAATGGAATTTCATCTCTTCTGGATGGTTTCCCAACTCTTTGGCATACATCGAAGGCTCTGTAATAGTCTTTAGCATCTCTGTGTAAAGTAGGCCACCAAGGGTTAGCTCTAAGAACCTTCTGTGCAGTTGCTTTCCCTGCATAATGTCCTCCTACGATGCCTTCGTGAGATTCTGTGAGGATCAATGGTCTCTCTTCCTCCATAACACACCTTCTCAATATCTCATTAGGTCCCATCTTGTATAACTATCCAACTATAAGTGAAAAGTATGCAATGTGCACTACTAGTTGTTTCTTCTGTCAAATTATATATTCGCTAGGTTCCATTCCTGTTGACAGGAAATGGACTATATATGTGAAGTGATCATCAATATTTCTAATGGCTAGTAACTGTGCATTTGGCAGTGCATCCTCCAAACTGGTCGGCTCTTCGTCATGTTCCAACCTTGACAAGTGGTCATGACCTTTTTTCATTCTTCCTAGCTTTACTATGGTATCAAAGTCACATTCTTGAAATAACAGAAGCCATCTGCATATTGTCTCCCCCAACACTGGCTTGTTGACTAGGTATTTCAGCATGGAGTTATCAATAAACATTTTAAAGTTTCCTCCCAACAAGTAGTGGCAAAATTTCTGCAACGCATACACCATGGCTAACCCCTCTCGCTCAGTAATGGTGTAGTTGATCTCAACAATTGATAGCTTCTTGTTGGAAAAGCTAACGGATGGTCAATATCTCCTTCCCTAGGTTGTGCTAACACTTCTCCTAAAGAAATAGAAGATGCATCAACATGCACATGAAACTCCTTGCTCCAATCTGGAAAAACCAGAATAGGCACAATAACCATTTTCTGTTTCAGTGTGTCGAAGCGTTGCTGACATTCTTCTGTCCAACTAAACTGACAATCTTTCTTCAAAAGCTTCTCCATGGGTGTTGTAATATGGGCATATCCTTTAATGAAATTCCTGTAGTATCCAGTATGTCCCAGCACAGTGCACAGTTGTTTGACTGAAGTAGGAGGGGGTAGATCAACTATAATATCAATCTTAGATGGATCGACCAACAATCCCTGATTGCATATAATATGACCTAAAAACAATCCAAATGGTGAGAAGAAGATGCATTTCTTCATATTCAAGGAAATTTGACACTGCCTGCATTTGTCCAACATTAGCCTTAGACATTCAATATGATTTTTCAATAAACTAAAAATAGTCTAATCATCAAAATATGCTTCCAGGAATTTATGCAGAAACTCCTTGAATGCTTCGACCACCACCCTAGAAAAGATGGCTGGGGAATTCTTCAATCCAAATGGAATTGTTGTATACTGATAGGACCCCTATTTTGTTGCAAATGTGGTCTTATGGCGATCTTCCTTGGCAATTTGGATCTGATGGTATCCCAGGAATCCATCTGTAAAAGAGTATACCTCCTGGCCTCCCACATTATCTAACACTTCGTTGTGAATGGTGTAGGGAAGGGGTCATGCAAACATGCATCATTAAGATTCTTGAGATCTACATAGATCCCGATCTCTCTTGTATTCTTGTCTTGCACCACCATAGGGATAATCCATTCTGATTCTTCCACAGGTTCTATAATCCCTGCTTCCAACATTCTGTCGAGCTCAATCTTCACTTTCTCCTTATATTTAGGGTTCAGTCTGTAGGGTCTCTGTTTGAATGGTATTGCATATGGTTTCAAAGGGATCATCATCTCTCCCATAGGCCCTTTAATTCCCTTCATATCAGTGAACTTGGTTGGAAACAAGTCCTGATATTCATGTAGTAATTCTGTAATCTTGTCAATAGTGGTAGCATCCCAATAATCTCCAACATTTGAAAGCTTTGGTGTCCGTGCTATTCCAATATTGACCTTCTTAATATTGATTGGTTGTACAATGAATGGTAACTCAACTCTTGGTCCTTCCACATCTCTTTGACCTTCTGTTTCTGCGATGTTCACCTTTCTTGGATCATCGTCTTCATTAGCATTGATGTTGTAACAACCTTGTAGTTTCTGGAGAGGCACAATCCATTCGTCCTATTCTTTCTCCAAAGGGAGGTTAGATGCCTCGAATATTTTCTGTCTTGCAATATGAAATGCTTGATATACTGAAGGATATTGACTTTCAAATAAGAAGGTGGTTACAAAATTTTGAGTCACACCTTCCCAATTTGTTGTGATGAGGCACAACTTTGCTTGAAGGTACCAATTGATAGGTGTTGTGTCCAGTGTGTTAATGAATTTGTGCACTCACTGCTCTTGAGGAATGTTGCTCTAGGCTTCTTTGCAACTTTACACATGGTCCTTTGGGAAACTTCGACCTGTGTACCGAACTTCAAAACCTTCCACTTGTGCTGAGAACCACACGGTCATCAAGGCACTACATTGTACCCATTCTATAATGTTGTTTTTATGTCTCCCCCACCATCTTGTTGGGGTTGCTTTCAAGGCCTCATCCATTGCCAACAATCTTTGTTGCATTGGTACACTTTCTTCAAAGTATGACAAGAAGGTTTCTAAGGGATTCCGACCATCAAAGGTGGGTAAGTTACTTACTGTTGTGTCGATCCAATGAACTTCTTTGGTTAATCTAGTACATATTCTTGTAGATACTTCATACATTTTATTCTTCCAGTTCTCCAATGCTTCTTCTGAGTCTGATGAACATGTGATGTCACTTCACCATCTTAGGCTTCTATCGAGCATAGGATTAATGTAATCCTTCTTTCTGGATGTTAATTTGTATATGTTTTCCAGTTCATATGTGCGGTCTTCTTCTCTGATAGGTTCTGTGTATTGCTGACCTTCATCTGGATCTAAGGGTGCAATGACCCTAAGGCTATCTCTTTCAAACGTCATACATATTTTATTTAAATCAACCACATTGGCATTATTGAAATCCCAATCAATTCCTAACAACGTAGGGTAAGGACAACTATCATCAACTATCTCAATTACCTCAAAATATGATCAGGGGATCAAATTTTGCTCAAAAATTCAAAGTACTCGGAATCGCTTCAAACTTGATGAGAGTGTAGGCCTCGTCGTTGTAAACCCAACACAACTCATTTCGTCTCAAATGGACGTCGGGAGCGAGATATATTGCAATCTGTTCGGAATGTCAAACAAGCAAAAACAGATGCTGACTGTACAGTCCGTACAGGATGACGTGGCAAGGCCGTACGACCGTACTATGACATGGCATGTGATGATGTGGCAGAGTTTGGTTGGCTATTGAGGGTGAATGATATCTCGACACGTGGCATATTCTTGATCAATGGTAAGGTGCCACGTGGCCCAATCATGGGCTGCCACGTGGCACCCCGGTATTGGCATTTGGTTTGTTTGTTAAAATGTGTTGGAGTCCGTGGGGTTCGACCCCCGAACCTCCCCACC
>ML810724.1:14457-82929 GCA_009831015.1 Picea engelmannii
ATTTCAGAGGTACAATGCTTCAACTGTCGAAAGTATGGTCACTACAAGAATCATTGTCCCGAGCTAAAGAAAAGGAAGGAGAAACACGAAGCATCAATTGCCGAAGAAAAGGAACCTACAAAGAAGACTAAGCAGGATGGAAGTGACTTCTTCTAAAGGTAACAAAACTCTTCTTATTTCTTGTACATATCTTGTTTGCATCGTCTCTGTACATATCTTGTATATCTATCTCTTGGAAGATAATGTGTTCCAAAAAGAACTATACCTATGGAAGAACAAGAAGATAAGAATGGATATCAATAGATAATACACATGAAAGGATGAAATACAAATCATGTGGAAGATATTGCAAGATAAGTTGAATCAATCATCAAGAGACTTAGAAGAAGCAAAGTCAGCAATCGAGAGGAAATTGGAAAAAGACTTATGACGTTTTGTAGAAAACAACAAGACGAAAACGTGGACTTTGTTAGACAAGAGAGCCAATTATATATTGCAGAAGACAACAAGGATGCAGATGGAAGCGTGGACTCTGTTAGATGGAGGGAGGCGATTATATGCACTCATACATGAAGCAAGGATTAGGAGGGAGCTAATCCTATGATCCATTGAAGATGATGAAGTATATATCCATGATAGCAGCCATGAAAGACAATACATATTCTTCAAAGAGAAGCCTTAAAATATCCCTGGTTGTCCATCCACATCCGTGATCCTATGATGGAATCTATAAGAAACTCCATGGACCCGAGAACTAAAGAAACACATGAAGATTCCAAGAAAAAAAGAGAAGCCAAAACAACCAGTCATTGTATCAAGAATCACAAGATTGTCAGCCTGATATAAACTCAATAAAAGCAATCAAGCATAAGAATTGAAAGTCGTGATGAAAAACAGTGTATGGAAGACTTATGAATGAAAGCATTACGAGATCCAAAACTAGAGGTTCTCCTAGATGGAGGGAGAAGACTATGATGATTACTTGTTCCAGTAAACCAAACTTATCTCTACATGAGTCATCATATCATCCGCCATAAGCTAGTAATAAAGGTCATAAGCTAGTAGTGACCAACATATACTTGTACCATAAAGGTATGGTGAGATATTTTCATCATACCCTTTATGAATCATGTTGTTGGTATTGTTGATATTTAATACCCTTGAGGGTGGGCATTGAGAAGATCTGCTATATACCTTGTGACCACATTGATAACATTGTTGTCCAAAGTAGTAATTGCCTCTCCAAATAAGCTTGTTTTTGTTTGGGTGGCAATTAGTTCCATATCAAGACTCTGCATCATCCTTTATCAACAAATAAGCACTAGGTAAAAGCCCATTTGATTTCAGACTTTTGAGGTGTTTATGGAATTCTTCAGTTAAATTATTTTTCTACAATGTATATATGTAAGGAGTTTTGTGACTTGAAATGCATATGATTGTAGAAGCATATTTTTTAGGGTCAAACTTTACATTTCCATTGTGGACCTGCTTTGGGAGGGTGACAATTTTTTCCTTGGCAGCTTGTAAAATTCACCCCACCCAGCTTACAACATAAGTAGTTAATACATAGAACACAAGTCCTGGGTTACATTCTCAAGCCAATATGTGAGTGTTAAATCTTGACCTAAAGAGTTCCACCATCTAGGAAACCAAAATATATTTAACTATAGTTTTAAATGTTGAATTCAAATTTGATTGTTAAGACCTTGAAAGCCAAATATCCTGAAGAAAATTGGTAAGAACATAAGAAAATCACAATCCATCTTCTGATAATATATTGAAAGTAGAAAAACCAATAAATTGACAAAAGTATAAGTTCCTTTTCCTCTAAGCCTTCTACAATAATACTACAAGAACTGGACAGCCCAAGTTTGTACCATGAAATATGATCTAAAATAATGATACTGAAAGCACCACTACACTGTAAGCCTGCAAAGCGCAATTTTATTCAAGCCAAACCAGTGCACAATTGCCAAATGATAAACAGAGCAGTCTACCTAAAGGATTATTTAGTTATTTAACAACTTCAAATTGACAAACTTCATGAATGAAACTGCAATAAAAAAAACTTTAAAACAGGAATGAAATTTTCATTTTTGTATAACTTCTTTTAGCGTTATTTAATAAATGTATGTAACATAAGACAACTTACAAGAGAGAGGTATTTAGAGCTAAACCCCTTCACTAGCAAGAACCCTCGTTCTGATATACATTTTTCCCTTCCAGTAGTAGTATATATAAGAGTCAATACAGCTTTCCTTAAAACTTTTAATGCTTGCTCAGTTTCTTCTATATATACAAAATTTGATTATACATTTGGTAGGTTTTTATTAGTGAAAATGCTCCTTCCCAACAAACTCTTGTGAATCCATTACAAGGCATTTATTTCATCCTGTTTAATGTATTGCCTAGTTTGTGAACAAGAACCTAAGATCGTCTTCCGTTAACCTTCCCAAGGCCTCCGAAGAACCTCCTACAGTGCTGCATTCCAAAGCAGTAAAAACATCACAATTTATTTAGTGATTCCCCACGTACTGCAATTACTCTAAAAAACATCAAGACTTGTAGAAAAAACTGATGACTGTAACTTTTACCCTTCAAAAACGAGTTGCTTCTTCTCCTGTAATCTAAGAATTCTCTCTTCAATTGTGTTTGCAATGACGAATCTCACAACCCTGAGGATTATATAAACAGGATTTACAAGTCAGTTATTGTATTAACAGACTAGTTAATTGAACAAACTATTAAACTTTCTGATCATAGATGCAATAGAATGCATTTCAAAAAAGTTTTCAAGGGCTGCCTTTTAAAACTCTGCAAAAGGGCCAATTGCAACAGAATGTATTTAGAAAACGTTAAATATGGCAGACCTTTAAAACCTCCGCAGATGAGCCAAGAATTAAGCAAATTGACTTCTCAGGAAAACTTTATAGATTTAGCATCAGCTAAAAAAAATCGAAGTTTAAATGGTCAGTTTGTACTACTGACTTGGTTCACAAAAGTTTCGTGCCATGGTACCCGAAAGGTTACCTTGGTATCCTATATTTCTCAGTCCAAGAAGCTCAAATGAGGCTTTGGAAACCTAAAACTAAGCTGCTTCCAAAGCAACTTAACAGCGATATATCAAAACCTATGGTATACTGATTTATTAGCAACTTATTGTTGCATGAATACCATTATTATTGATAAGCCTTTTCAGAATGTCAAAAATTGATGTTTTGACCTAATCATACATATTCTGAGAATCTCAAATATCTCAGGTAACAAGCAAATTTCTATAAAAATCCAACTCTGAGATATGTATATATAACCATTTAATTAACAATGGTTCAAAATAAAGTGCCAAGAAAAAGAGATGGTGGTCCACATATACCTCACTCTGTAATTTACTAATAGCGTGTGAGCTGGCTGCTTCAAATAGCCAACAAGATAAACTAATACCACTAGTGGTATTACAAAAACTAGATACGAGAGCAGTTTCAATGTTATGGGCTTTATTTTTCCAGGGCAACAGAACAAACCAAACCAAACCAAAGATATAGTTACTAGCAAAACTGACTAGACTGGAAACAAAGTACCTGATTGGTTTATACTGTCCAAGCCGATGAATAAGAAACCAAATCAAAGATATATTTACTAGCAAAACTGACTAAACTGAAAACATAGTACCTGATTGGTTTATACTGTCCAAGCCGATGAATACGATCCTGGGCCTGCTGTTCCACTGCTGGATTCCACCAAGGATCCATCAAAAAAACCTAAAGATCATGCAGATAAAATTGTATGTTAGATCACAAAATGCACTTGCCTATTTGCTGGGCACATTATAGAGTTGAAAAGGATACAAACAAGCAATTTATTGTCTTCAGCAGAAAAGGATCAAACATACAATACCAGACTGGGAGGGTTCTTACATGAGAAGCTACTGTCAAATTAAGAGCCACACCTCCTGCCTTCAAACTCATTAGGAAAACCTATGAGACAGATAAATGTTACCACCACGATCATAAATAGATGATTAAAATCAGAATTTTTGGAGAAAAAAGACAACAAAGGAAATACCTTACAATCTGGATCATTTGAAAACTTCTCAATTGTTTGATCTCTCGCCTGAATACTCATACTTCCAGTCAGTTGAGTGCATTTTATCCCTGACTGCATCATTTGACATATATTTATGTTCAAGCATTTTCTATCGACATAAAGAACAATCCACGAACTTTGACTGAAACATATTTTAAAGCATAATGCCATAATCACAACGCACATTAAGAAAATGCATGCTAACCCCAGAGAAGGTATGAAAATTATGCAATGGCAACATAAAATATCAAAACATTGTTAAACCTAACAATAGTTTATGAAATATTCAACATAGGAAAGATGAGGTTGGAGACCAATAAGATTTAAAATCAATCGAAATTTTTTCAAATATTAACTCAATATATTTTCACTTTAAATCATTACAGTCAACAATTTGACTTTGGAGTAATAATACAGGTAACTCGACCAACGACAATTACAGAAAAGCAACAATGTTTTTGAAAACTCTGGAGTATATTGCCATCATGCTTTAAAGTTTAAAGTAATGCTTAAAAGTTATGTATAGCGAGAATCTACCTTCCGTAGAGAAAAAATTATTAAATCCAAAAATGATGTAAACTGGCTAAAGACTATTGCCTTTGCAGCAGCATCCTTCTGTAGCATAAGCGCAATCTCTTCCCTCTGAAAACATCAACCTAAGTAAGTTCCCTTCGGACAAGTGAGAACAAAAGAATCGATAATCAAGGCAACCAACATCATCCAAAACAACAAAACATAAATTATTCCTAAATTGCACACTAAGTAGGGATTATGCAAAAAATCGTTCCAGAAGCGTTTTTACAAAAATGCATTGAACCAAAATTATCTAATAAATATGTACCAAATACCCCTACTAAATAAAGAAAACAAAAATCTGGTTGAGTAGACCTTAAATATAGGTGATCTTAAAGAGCTCGAGCCTATGAATGAGTTTAACCAATCAACTATGGCTGTCCAAACACTGAAAATAAATACAAACCCCAAGAAGGCTGCAGATTCTTGTTGGAGGTTGTGAAATGACAATAGAAAAAAGCACCCTCGTCACTACAGTAAGTACTAAGGTCTGAACATCACCTGACATTTAAGTCAGAAACATGCCATCTGACATTTAAGTCTCCCATTTTTTTTCCCATGGGAGTGTGGTCTAGCAGCAAATAGCAAGCTGAATGGACTTGACTTAAAACGGAGACCTGAGTTCAAACCCCCAGACTGGGTGCAGATGAGGCCAGGTGCAAGTTCTGGGTGATATTGACAGCATAGTTATGCCCCTCATAGCACGGAAACTTAGTCAAAGGGACAGCTCTAAGATTCTATAAGCAGTATTTCCCAGAAAAAAGTCTCTCACTATCTAAAAACTAAAGGGCAACCCTGGACTGTTTCTTACACCTCAGTCAGGTACAGTGATTGTACAAATCCATTCATTAGCTTAAACAAATTTACAAGTTAAAATTCTTCCTTAAGAATCCATAAGATGTAAATCCATACAGAGACAATGCTGCAAGGAGGCTCTGAATCATCTTGCCATTAATGTAACATATACTATTCAATCCCAACGGGTTATTTAACTGGTCATTGCTAATGTTGCTGGGCATTTGGCTAGTTCCATGACAGTAGGTGCCTAATTCAAATCCCCTGGGTGAGGCACACTAGTCTACACCAACAGGCTTACCAGGGATATCATCAATGAATGTGAGGAAGCATCCATTAGATTTCCCTGCAAAGTTTTCCTTGGAAAAAACATAAACTATTCTACTCCTGAAAAATATTATACTCTGATTGGTGGATTGTAGCAAGTACCATACCAATGAATTATGACTATAAATGCAAGAAATAAAACCACACATACATGATGCCTAGGACTGAYATATTTGGTGCGTAATYATTTCAACTGCAAAGAACTTATATTAAAATATTAAAATAAGGCAGAAAGTAAAGAATCTTRCCAAAAATAATGATAAAAAATTAAATTGYAAGTTGTAACAACTAATAGAAAAGACAATGCAGTAAATGATGAAAAATACTTAAATAGCAGATAATAAGRAAAAACCCATCACACACCAAAGCATCAATCTTCGTGCTGGTTTGAAATTCGTCAAGATTTATTTTACTCAAAATACTCGAGCGCTTATAACCCTTGATCTTGTTTGTGTTCTCCTGGTTATTTCCATTCCTTCTCCCGGTAAAGTCAATTGTGAGAGGTTTTAAACAAGATGGGCATAAAGACTGTCCAGAAGTTGAGGTATATTCTTGTATACAACCTCTGCAGAACGTGTGTCCACATGACGCGCTCTGTTACACATCAAAAGACAAAACAAACATTATGCATTTTATAATCAAAGAGAGAAACAGTTGTTATGATTCAAATTCAGGCATTTCACAAAACATGGAAATGATTACTTACAACTGGATCATCGGATTCATCATTACAAAGACTGCAAACATTTTTTGCTGTAGATGAATCAAATGTACTATTCTGGTCATTTGCAAGTGACGTGGAAGTTTTAGAATAAACCACCAGATATGGATGATCTACTGCCTGGAACCAAAGTCAAGGAATACATGAAACTCTTTCAGCAGAGSTCAAGACTGCTTAGGTCATAAAAGCATAGAATTGTATTCCTAAGTGCTGGAACAGGCTGCTGAGAAAATCCAGTAGATMAATTGAATGCCAATTGCAGAAATTACCAGCTTCAACTTAAGCGCACTAAGAAATTAAGCTATAATTTATAAACAAGAACGCTCGAAGATGCTAAACATCGTTGTATACATATGACATAACTGACTTTTCAGTTTGTGGATCTCATTATCCAAACCTCTGCAATCTAAAACATCTTGTTTCTAAAGCTTAAACTCAGATTTGCAATAAGAAGCGTATATTTCCTAAAATCTGAACCTATATGCTGTACAAACAAGTTTTATACTGGTAATCTACAATTTCAAACAAACCTCATTTTCACCTTGGCAATTCAATATTTCACAAGGACCAGTATTAATGGTCTGCGAAAGAAATTTTATGTATGACATAATAACCACTTAATTTAGGATGTATATATTTTTGCAAATGATCCATCTCTATATATCAGCTCTAGTTTTGGGTATCAAAGAATTAACGAATAGTACCTGGCGTAATCGTGTGAGCAGATCAAAGATATGAGCATAATTGTTGAGCAGTGTTCCCGCAGTTATATATCTGTAGGTAACAAAAAGAAAGTAAAAACACTTACATAAGAGGACATCAAAGTTCCGTCAAATCGATTGTCCAAGGTCAAAAATATCCCCATCAGAACTCAGTTCATATACATACATTAACATACAGGTACAGTTGTAAAAACTGCAGAAGAAGGGAGAGGTACCTCCCAAGAAATCATAAAAAATGCCGTCCGATAATTTCTATATCTATTAACAAAACAGAACAGCTAGATGCAACATTCATTAAATGAAATGCCGCATCTCATGATGACAACACCTCTGCTAGAAAGCAGCTTCTATAGAAAAACAACTAAAAAATCCTCCTCCTTGTGACAAATGAAATTATGACTTATCATAAAAAAAAAACTAACTAACAAAGCAAGCATAAGCCAAATCTGCATTGAACTCATTCAAATACATCAATACTTGAAAGAAATAGTGCAAGGCATAGCTACATACGTGTTAAACTGTGATTGACTCTGTGTATACAAAGCTTGGTAAAAATCCTCTTCTCTTGAATCAAATGCATCCCGTCTTAGAAATGCCTGCCATGGATATTGGTCAACGTATGTATACAACAATATTTAGTAATTTATTAAGCCATACACAAACACACAAGGATGGCATCCTATAAAATTAAAAACACAATTCTAAGATTAAAGGTGCAGAAGCACTCACAACTCTAGGAGGAAGGGCAAGATCCGCTGCCCGTTCAGACTTGGTACGCCTTAAAACTATGCTATCTAAAACTTTGTACTTGAGCAAAATCAGAGCCTTGCGACCTTCATATTTGTAGCCCCATTTCTTTATTGGATTTGCAACATACTAGGGCATTGGCATGTGAAGTCTGCAAATTAGAATCTCTAAAGAAAAAGACTTAACCGGAAATAACATGCTAGCACAGTCAAAGGAACTACAATCAATGTCCAAGTACAAGAAGAAATATGGGATTATTCCTCTTGAATTATACCTTATTCCACCAGCAAAAATGGTGTAGTGGTGAATGACCACAATGATCACATTTCCGCCAATGCTTCCCAAAGCTGCCACACGACATGTAAACTCTCTTTAAATTATGTTTACATAACCTTACACAAGCAATTGGACAAAGTAGGTTAATGAATAAGAACAAATGTTGGAAGTTGTTACATAAAGAACATCTCCAATCTTGCGAAATAAACTGCATCTAGGAGGGGCACTGGACTTAAATAAACCATTTACCATGAATACACCAGCATAGCAATATATATCAACATAAACATGGACTTCAACTAATCAAAAAATGATATTGAGATTTAAATAGATAAATTGAATGAAAGGCAATGTCCACCACTCCACACCATAGGACACCTCAGTAATTGAAATTGTGTTGAAATTTTATATAAAAGAATCAAGATTGAAGTAAGGCAAAACCCACTCCATGCGGACTCAGGGTAAGCTACGCATACTGACAAGAATTAGTGATCAAGTATCATATGAAGAACAGTGCTAGAAAACAATTCACCTTTACTGTAGGGATTCAAAACATGGTACGGTAGCAGCTTATTATAGGACTCAAAATATGATACGGTAGCAGCTTATTATAGGATTCAAAATATGGTACGGTAGCAGCTTATTATGGGATTCAAAAAATGTTACATGACCATCTTTAGCAAAAAAAGATTAAACTAGAGTAGATGCAGACCTTGTTATAGCCAAACAAACAACTGAACACTAGAGCAACTTGGAAGGAATTATACACAACTTTACATGGGACTGGTAGGCATTCAACTGAATCAAAAGTTTCAGGCATGAACTCCTAGCAATTTATAGTAACTGTTACCAACATCGCAATAATATAGCCAACATCGCAATATTATTGCCGTTTTGAGGGTCAACAATATTATCGCCCAAAATAATCACAACATTTTCCTCCGGCAATAATATCGCGATACTTTCGAAAATGTCGTGATAATATCGCAAGTTGATGGAAAATGTTGCAGAGCCCGCAGACAGTCACGATTTAAGAGCAATTTTGGGTTTTTAAGTGTCATTTGCAAACAGATTGTGGGGTTTGGAGAGCAAAGGAGCATGAGCCGAAAATTTAGTTTATTTTGTCATTTTGCAAACAGAAAGAGGTTAGTAATCTACTAATTAATGGTAATATTAAATTCTTAAAAATGAGATTCTCCTTTATCTTTCATTTTCATCCTTTTACTTAAATTTTTAACATTACCATTAATTGTTTCAGGATGTTTGAGAGTGGTTCCAACCACATTGGACTTCATATGAAGAAAGTAGAATTTTAGGTCCCATTCAAAATTCAGCAGACTTAATGGTTTACAGGATTTCAAGATTGGCAGTATTGCAACATTTCCACTAGATTCTATCATGTATGAGGGTAAGGAACTGGCATTTAGTCAAGCGCACCAAGCCCTCTATGTACCTCGATGTCGGTCACCTTGATTGTTGAACTCCTCTGTCATGACCCTAGTAAAAATGTACCCTTCACTCAAGTAAAATCTCTTATTAGGCATGTTAGGCTTTTTCTATCTTATTTTAATGCTTAGAGGGTGACACTGATAATGAGGATCCAAATATAGGCAATGATTTTGATGATATGTAGTTAATTGTTGTAGCATGATTTTTTTTGGACTCTAGAGGCCATTTACAGCCTCTTTGTTAATGTTTTTTAGTTCAAAGATGGATTGCACTCGGTGCTATTTCGATTATATGCACCCTTACTTGCTATTTACATGAGAAACTTTGAATATTTGTGTATAATATTCAAGTATAGTAAAAATGTACCCTTCACTCAAGTAAAATCTCTTATTAGGCATGTTAAGCTTTTTCTATCTTATTTTAATGCTTAGAGGGTGGCACTGATAATGAGGATCCAAATATAGGCAATGATTTTGATGATATGTAGTTATTTGTTGTAGCATGATTTTTTTTGGACTCTAGAGGCCATTTACAGCCTCTTTGTTGATGTTTTTTAATTTAAAGATGGATTGCTCTTGGTGCTATTTCGGTTATATGCACCCTTACTTGCTATTTACATGAGAAACTTTGAATATTTGTGTATAATTGTTTGGATTCATATGGATGCACATCAATATATCTTCACGGACTCTGACAAAGCGAGTTGTACTTGGTAGTAGCACCAGTAGAGGACACCAAAGTCTAACTCATGCTTCTTCTACGGGACATCAAAGTCCAATGTCAGCCCCAAGGCTTTCTTCCTCCAAAGGAAAACCCATTTCTAAAGCCATCACCTTTGCTCGTAAAAGGGGCAAAGGGAGTCGTTAGTTTATTTATTTGATTTTATTGTAGACTGTTCATGATGATGAGATACATTTATATATTTTTTTATAATATTTTGAGGCTTTAGAGTCAGGACATGATTCAGTGTATCTGTGATGTATTCGAGTTTACTAGACATCTTATACATCTTATATATCATTTCTCTTTTCACATTTATGTGGAAATACATTTGTTCGATGTTGTTGATAATTTCGATATTTAAAAAAATAAAAATAAAAATGAATATTTTGTATTTTTTCATTCTTACGACATTTTCTGATATTTTCCCCGATGTTGCCGATATTTTCGTTTTCGAACCCTCAACAATATTTTCACCGACACGATGTTGGTAACACTGGTTTATACAGAATTCCAGATGTGCCCTTCAGGTCATCTGAAAAACAATCTGAAGTATTGTAAGTCTCTTTAAATCTCATTTGCATTTTCTCGCTTTCACACATTAGTATAAGTTCCAACAATATGTCTCCATCTTGTATGTACTATGCACACATTCTATAAATAGTACCAGTATAATCTTTATAGGCAGTTTTACATTTTCATAAATAACAACATAAAGTTCTGCATACATAACTACCAATATCAAATGAAACTAGGTATCCAAAAAATTAATCCTTGATTCAACACAAGAACTGTACAAAACAAAATTCCATAATAAAAGTGATGGTAAATTGCTCTGTTACTCGCTCAAGGGTGACAACTTTTTGGATACCCTAGCAAGGGTGTCATTTGTTGCTTGCATGAGGTGTCATGCTCATCTTCACCAAATCCCAATAGAGTTTCTCTTGATCTTCACCAAATTCATGATCGTGCTAGCACAGCTGTGGTTTGACTCACTTTCATCCCCAGTCCTTAGATGACAAATGCATTGTGATATGGTATGGTATGGTATGGTTCTCAATCTGCTTCATTTGACATTCCATGTATCAATCCCTATTCCAACATGATGATATAACTTCTTAGCTCATCGTAAAGTGGTAAACACCTAACAATTGTTTATTAGCATTTCATAACATTATATGGTTTTATTGCTTGCCTTGTAGTACCTTGGGGGACATGTTTTTTGTTAGAAGTGTGTCATTTCTTGGGTTAACTTGTACCACTAGGTGTCTAAGCTAGATAACGTTATCTATATCCCAACCATGTGAACCATTTTCCACCTCCCCAGTATCTTTCAATGCATCCACATGAAAAAATTCATCCTGGTTATGTATGATTTCTCAAAGGTCAAAAGGAAAGGTCAAAATTAAATCCTAAATCAATAAAGTCACTAAGGCTAAGAGGTGAAGAGCTAAAGTTAAAAGCCAAATATTAAGCTTGAGCAATGCCCCTCACTATGAGGCCAATGCCCCTAGTCCTTGGTTTATCTATGAATATCTAAATAAAAGGGATTTGTTCAATAAATTGAGCATCTAAAGAGAGGCTTAAAGGGATATTAAGAAATGGTGTCGAGGATGGTAGCTCAATGCTAAGCTCCCTCTAGAAGGCTATTATAAGCAAAACTCCTAGCTAAATAAAGCTAGAGGAATAAATAATAAGAACTATGCATGTCTAAGACTTTGAGGGCCATCACATGAACTCATTCCCCCTTACCTTTCATCATTATTACTCATTATTGCATATCTTTCACCTAGGTACTTGGAAAATATGGGTTGTCCTAGGATTTGAAGCATGTATAAGGGTTAATATTGTTCCCCTTAGTAAAACTTAGGCAAGTATTAAAACTAACCCCCTTTGTTATGTTTTGCTAAGAGATATCACCAGGGGCTACCAATTAATGGCTTGCTAAGCGTCGAGACCCATCAATTCAAGTGGGTGTTGTGCATTAGGATACATGTACCATGCCTCGAGATCCGTGACACTACCTAGGGATCCATGATACTACATTGGGATCCATGTACTCATATATGGCCATCTCTACAAATATTGGGATCCATGACATTTGCCTTGGGATTCATGTACCGCATCAAGATACATGTCATTGCATTGGGGTCTATGACAATGCATCGAACCATGACAAGGACACCATGTCATCACACATGCCAGATGGACCATTCATATGCATCCTCCTTGATCAATTGGACATTCCATGCATGCTCATGCATTATTTACTCCCTTTGTACCACACATAGGGGTATTTAATGCATTGGAGAGAGTGATTGCACATTATGAGGGTGACTTGATATGATGAGTTGGACCCTATGATGATGTGTCGCCATCACTATATGTCTTCTTGAAGAGCGCTTACCTTGATGATCCCACACATGCCTCTTGATAGGGTTTTTATGCTTGGATGGCTCATACATGTGGAGAAGACGTCCCTTTTGAGGACGTTCTTCCACCTTTGGACCATTCCCTAGATCAAGGAGATTGATAAGAGGGTGTTGGACCATGTTTGACTTGGTTTTGGACAATTTCCTTGGACGTTGGCACCATGTTTTAGGGGCGCACCTCTCTTGGCTTCCTTTTTTCCCACACGTATGGTCTTTTCGTTGTATTTTGACCTCTTCAAGAGGAACGTTTCACTTTGTAAGCAATTTATGAGATGTATTTTATTATTTGATGTATTTGCCCGTGGTTTTACCAGGCTAGTGGTTTTGGAGCTCATGGTTTTGAGCTAGCACATGGTTTGTACTGTATTTGAGGAGAAGCTTCACCTATAAAAGGAAGACTCCTCCATTTCAAATCGTTGGAGATTAATGAGAAGCTTGGCTAAAGACTTCTATTGAGTATCTACTTCTCTTCTTGTGATTTTCTAGTTATTTTTCAAGGGTTAAATAAACACTCTTAGAGGTTGCTTGGAATATAAAAGGTACTACAAAGACAAAGAAGTGTGAAATGCTCCACTTGGAAGGGTTCTCAAGGTAAGTTCTCCCACCTTCCCTTTTGATCATTAAAGTTCTTTGTTCGTGCATTAAGGTAGGACATCTAGTGGCTCTATCCTTTTGGTTGGCCAGCCTTTGAGTTCACCTTGCTAGTACCAGGAAAGACTATACCAAGGACCGATCCTCACTTGCAACCTAGAAGGGAACCTTCTAGCCCTAGGTAGCGCTTGAGGGGCAATCCTCTAAGTGCCATCAACACTACCATATCTTAAACACTAGCCTTCACTTGGACATGAAGTGATGACCCCATAAGCCCTCTAAGGCATTGGTGTTCATTTATCTTTCTTTGTTTTCTTTGAGCTTCATTGCATATATTTCTTTAATTTGTTGATGGTCGGTCAATCATTTTCTATCCTATGCCAATGGTTAGGGGTTTGAAAGTGTCTTTCTTATTTGTCTATCCCCACTCTATCAAAACATAGGGCAGATCGCATTGTTTATTCAAGACTAACCTATTTATTGCAGCCCTAAACTCGTAACTTGGAAAATGATTCTTGTTGTTCCATCTCTGAAAATCTTGTGTATACATGTGTGGAAGAAAGCTCGAGTTTGCAGCGTTACAGGTCCCTTGATCAGGGTTTGGAGTGTGCCTCATTCCTAGTAATTTCAGCCTCCAAATCGATGTAGCAAACAGTCCAACGACCCTCTTAATAAGCCAAATCGGCACCTCAACTTTGTTGTCCCTACTCCACTGTCCTAATTGTCAAATAGCAAAGTATCTAGAGGTTAGATCCAAGGTTATCTTCTTCTTTACAAGGTCGTTGCAAGATATTCCTATCTCGGATTGTCCTGTCTCCCAAACTACCCCAGCGACTTGATTCTTAACTGGGTCATTGCCTCTTTCTCACTGGTCATATCTCTGTCATCACTGTCAAAATCTGCAGGGTAATACAACAAGCAAGTGTGTTCTCCCAACTGCTGTCCTAGATATCATTTGCTGGTTTCTTTGTATGGTGGTGTGGCTTCAGGTCTTCCACTGCTAAACTGCTTCCAAAGACCAACCTAGAGTGTACAGTGTTCCTTAATCTTTGCTGTCTTGTGGGCTGATTTCTAAGAATAGTATACAGTGACGGTTTTCCATAACAGTGATTTGCTTTTGTTGCTAAGTTTGGTATGATATGTGATGCACAATTTGCATGTATATTTGATCTAAACATTTCGTTGCATCCTCATGACAAGATGTATACGTGTTCACTACTTTGAAATCTGAGTTTGGAATTGCATACTGGAACCTTGTTACAGCAGTAATACATCTTTGTTATCGTATACATGTGTTGATTTGATG
The DNA here is from genome assembly GCA_009831015.1 of Picea engelmannii. Lineage (NCBI taxonomy): Eukaryota > Viridiplantae > Streptophyta > Pinopsida > Pinales > Pinaceae > Picea > Picea engelmannii. The sequence goes on from ML810724.1 coordinate 29,200, forward strand.
GTATAGAATCTGTTGTGAATTGTTGTTGTCATAACAATTCACTTAATGCTCAAAGTATCCTATGAACAAACATTAATGCTTCATTGATTGTACTCATAAAGTTTGCTGGTCTATTACACTATAATTCTCATAAGCATGCTTTGTAAATGATATATGTGCCCTTTATTTGTCAAAGTTGTCGACTGAGTAATTTGCATCATATGCTATTGGTTATAATTCATGGACATTGATCAATATTGATAAATGGTGCATTGATATAATTGTTGCAAGCAATCTTAAGCATGTATTGTTGGCTTCCCTAGTTTATCTTGAGCCTTTCCTTTTAGGAAATCAACACAATTCTTATGTTTTCACCCGTACTAATTGCAACGATAGGACTTAGTATTGATCCCCTAGGAAAACCCTCCTTAGGTTAGAAACACTAGACTAGAAGAGTGGAGGCAAGGCCGTTGAGGTGACAATGGGCAGTTTGCCTGTCTGTTGCCCCAAGCTCTCCCTCGCAAGGTGGGGACTTTTCCTTGGCAAGAGTTTGAATGGTAACATGCTCCATTGTTTTAATATCTAGATTTCAAAAGGTCATATTTCTTCCATTCAAAAAATGAACCCAAATTAGTGATTCATATATTTAAAGGACAAATAAAATCTATCAATATATCAAAGCTTTCAAAAGTTATCAAATAAACAGACCTCATCAAAAATGCCACCCAAATGAATATAAATAAATACCACATCGCTCATATCCGTTTCGTATTTCTTTCTTCCCACTTCGGATCAACTCTAGTTTGTTCCAGCAGAATCATCATGTCTAATGTATTAACAGGGTTATGATAGGAATTCATCATTTCTTAGCGGCTTTTTGGAAAAAACATACAAGATGGTATGAATTCCAATGAACTGAAACATCCAAATAATCTAAACCTTAAACTTAGAGGCTCTTATGATTTTAAGAAAAGTGCATGAAACGTTTTTGTGAAGAAAATATTTGTTGATGTTAGAATTAGGGTAGTAAGGCTGAAACAAAGTGTTTTTTTAAATTTCAGTGAGAATAACAACTAGATCTTATATCTAGAAAACAAATCTACACTACTTGAACAGAGAAAACAAACATGTGTGCTCAGATCTAAGCTAGATTAGATATAGTTAAACGTAGATCTAGAATAAACATCAATTCTGATCTATAATGCTGGTGAAATTCTCATACAGATCTAAACTCAAAATGAACACAAATCTGATTATGAGCAATATAACAACTTCTGAAACAAAGAGTAAGAACCAAACTCAAGATACAGTCCAGATCTGATAACCTATAACATTCAATGCTGATATATATATCTAGACAGATCAAAACAAAACTCAAAACAAAATCCAGATCTGATAATGATAAACTGAATAGATAACTTACCTTGCCTTGAAGTCTTACCTCGGAAGAAGTCACAGCCACACACTAGAGATGCAATACCATTTGTAATTATGCTCAGACAAAATTCAGAATCATAGATCCACCATATAGGTTCGATCTCTTGCCAAGAAAAGAATAGACTTTCTTGCCACCAAGAGAAAAAACCACTTAGACTTCACATAGGAGATTTCTATAATCAAACCCCCATACACAGTTTCTGTGATCAAAAACCCTCATGCACAGTTTCTAAGATCAAACCCTCATGCACACTGATAGGTGCGACAGCCTTAACAAATCAGGAGAGGGGCTGCGGCTCAATTTGAGGGACAGATCTGCATAGGAGAGAGGTAGCGGCAGCTTAGAAAGGAGAGACGGCAGCTACACTTCACTGCTCATGAGTTGGGACAGTAGAACAAGTAGAGAAGGGCCGAGCCACCACACAAAACTCAACAACAGTTACAACAAGGGAAGTCGCACCACACTAGTCCTCAACGAGAGCCACAGCAACACAACAGTCCTCAAGGGGAGCCGCAATAACACAACAATCCTCAAGGGGAGCCGCAGCAACACAACAAACACTTCAACAGCAGATGGAAGGAGGGCTGCAGCAAAGAGAGAGGATCCGCTCACCTTAGAAGCTCAAGAGCATACAAAAATATGTGTAAAGTGAAGGGTAGAGGGGTAGGTTATTTGTAGTTTAGGCTAGGGCACAAATAAAACAAATTAAATTAAAAATAACATGTTTAAATTAAGTTAATTTAAACATGTTATAATTAACATTTTAATTTAAACTTTACTTTAACCCTTAAGACAAAAACAAGAACCCCAAACCAACACAAGCAAGGGTAAAGGAGGGTTTAGGTGGGCTAGCTTGGTGGCAATACTTGTCCATTCATATTCAAGGTGACCTTATTAACTTTATCATCATTGCATATGGGATACATCCCTCATGTGGTCATGCCCACCTTCAAGGAGGGTCATACACCAACAAAATACCTGATCAAGGATCAAGTTGTCCCGGAACATTTCTGGGGTCTTATCCACCAAAATACAAGACCAAGGATCAACCCATGCCCCAAGCATGAGTACCCTAGACCATGTCCAGGGGCCCTAGACATATCTAGGGGCTTTAACTGCTTGGTCCCAGACCAAGAACCCCAGTCATATACTGGGGGCCCTCCCAGGGGTCTTTACTGCTTGGTCCCAAACCAAGAGACCCATGCCCCAGGCATGGGTACCCTGGACCATGTCCAGGGGCCCTAGACATATCTAAGGGCTTTAACTGCTTGGTCCCAGACCAAGAACCCCAGTCATATACTAGGGGCCCTAACAAGGGTCTTTTGCCATGGCACTCACTGTTTGGTCCCAGACCAAGTACCCCAAGAGTGCACTGGGAGCCCTAGATCTCGGCTAGGGTCTTTGCCATCCTCCCGGAGAATGGCTCTTGCAGCGGCTATAAATTTAACAGTTGATAAAGCGTTTGAGAGAATTTTCATACCGTTACCAGTTTGGCTTTTGAAATGAAGACACAACTAATTGAAAGCAACAATGCTCTCCAAATGAATTTGAATGTACGTTATATTCGTGTAAGGAATTGACTATGTTTAAATGGCTTTAATATGTAAAAAGAGAACAATAGCTAAGGTAGCCGCAGAATCATACCTGTAATCAAGTGATTTGCAGTCACATTTCTTACAGAAATAATAGGAGTAAGGATAGATCTCTAAGAACCGKACCTGCAGTTTGTTTTTAACTTTATAAGATGCCATCTGACAATAACTGCTAGAAATCTATTACCTTTTGTAAATCCACAATTTTTGTGAAGAGAAGACTTACAAGTGAATACAATTCTCCCACACGGTTTTGAAGAGGAGTGCCACTCAAAGCCCACTTGTAAGATGACTGCAATGAGAATACAGCCTTAGATGTGTTGCATCTTCTATCTTTGATAAAATGGGCCTGCCACTCAACATTAAAACGAAAGAGATCTGTTATAGAAGGCAAAATCAAAAAGGTGATGGAAAGGTACACTCATGTAAATATGAATCCAAATGAATTCTTGCAGGTGAGTACAGATAAAATTTACTGGGTATAGCAGTACCATTCCTTGGAAGATAAAAACACTAGTGGAAAGAGTACCATAGTTAATTAACTAACTCATTCATGGACTGAGCCATTAGTAGAATGACTACGATATGCAATGGATACAATCACTTTATTTCACACTTGATCAATCACAATATCATAGCTCAATGTCTTATGCTACTAGCATAGATCCATCTTGACTCAGATCTGTTAGGCACTGGACAGGGTCCAAAAGAACACAGCTGCAAGCCTATCACCGCTTACAAGATCCAGTGGGAAGATAAATCTATGCTCGTGTTTTTATTTGACATGAAACGTTGAGTGTCTAACTATTTTCCATTTTATTTTATTGGCATTAACAATCAGAGAACCTCACTTCGCTCAGTGCAATAAACAAACCACTAAACCCATACTCTGGCAAAATATCAAAGGGAAAAATATTATACAAACCTCATCCAATATGATTCGATCCCATTTGACTGAATGTAGAATAGATGAACCTGAGGCAGCCTCTACAGTATCTTCAAAATCAATATCCACGTTTTTCTTCCTTCTCCCTCTCCTTTGACCCTTACCCTCCACATATCCATCATTCTCTTTCATCTGTGATTTGTGTTTCCTTCCAGTGCCAGAAGCATGTTCTGAATCTTCATCGTCTATTGATGTCTTTGACTTTTGTTTCCCCTTCATCTTCTTGTCACGCACATCTGTTTCACTATCAGTATCTCCGTTACCTGACTTCCTTTTTGACATTTTTTCATTGGGTTTGTTTTCCCCTTTCTTTTTCATTTGTTTGGCTTGCTTTTCAGTTTTCACGGCAGTGGGTCCACAAAAGAAGCGGAGGTGGATGGCCAATCGATCTGGATAATACAATCTATTACACCATTGACATTTTTCTTTTGCAGGCATCATATGCTTTCTATGTTCTATCTCAACAATGGAATAAGTCGTCAAAACAAAATCATATTGAGAAAGCTCAGCCACATTTTTACATCTATTAGCACCATGATAAACCAAAACTTTAGTGCTTCCTTCAGCCGTGAACCGAGCAATCTCGTTCCTCCATTGAATGACAGCTACCATGGGACAAACAACAAGCGTGGCTTTAACCTGAGGCAGTACCTTAGTATCACTAGTAGATGCTCCCACAGTGTTTTGCAGCATACATGTCTTCTCAGCAAGAGATTGACCTGATCGAAGGGCACGACTAGTTACAACAAGGGAAATTGCTTGTATTGTCTTCCCCATCCCCATTTCATCTGCAAGGATACCACCTTTGAATTCAGATTCTTCTTGTTTTAAACTCCAAGCCAACCACTCCTTTTGGAAAGGAAGTAATGGCATCAATAACTCAGGAGGCGGTTCCTTTACATCCACGGGACCTTTCTTTTGAGCAAGTGCGTCTAAGTTAATCTCTCCATCATCCCCCCAGGGCTTCCACTCATCCAGCTCTTTCTCCCATTTTTCCCAATTCAAGTCAATCTTATCTTCTTTCTTTGGCTGTTTCTTTTTCGACTTGTCTGCTTTCCGTTTTGGTAATTTACCTATGCTGTTTGGATTTCTTGAGGGTTTTTCCGTTGTCTTCCTAGCCTCTTGATCACTTGAGATTTCTTCGTCGTCTGAGACATCGATATTCTCATCCCCACTTGGCTGCTCATCAGGAAGGAAATCTGAATCCTCTGTTTCTGATACTAACACTACATTCTGCTTTAAAACCATTTCAATGCTTACATTTGATGGTTCATTCCCAGCCCTTGGCCTTTTTTGCCTGCTTCTAATTGGCCCCATAGCTTTAGTTGAACAGTGCTCATCTGGGGAGTAAAACAACACAGTCGAACACTTTCATATCACTAAATAAAATAAGCATCGTCATCCATTCCTTGCAGTTATAATAAGCAATGTAAGCATACATCCTTCAATCAACATTGCATGCTTGAAACAATCACAAGTTTTCCATTACATGCTTACAAGATTGGAAACAAGTAATCTTCCATTATAAATTTGTGCAATTGGATTAAACTCTTTCAAGAATAATAAAGAAATCCTCTTTCAGTAGATATTGGAAATTAATATAAACAAACAGAAGCTGCTGAATTTATAAGCAAAATAACATAAGATTACGGAACCACTGGAGACCATAACTGGCCAATATAAGCACTAACCCAAACACCCATTTGTCCATACCATGATCATTGTCAGAGGCTTCAACTGGCTCTGAAAGTGCCATGTAACTGTCGTCAGCAGCTTCTGGATCCATTTCCAACAGCTTCCTTACTGAATCATTAATGTATACAAAACAATACAAATCCATGAATCAAGAATGCATCTGATAATCGAATAAAATAAGTTACATCAAAAGTGAATACAGGATTTCCTTTGCCACACTCATCTCACTCGCATAAAATTCTATTTTAAAAATCTGGACAGAAGCAAGGCCAATAAAAAGTACAGCAACATGGGAAGTGTGTGCTGAATCACAAAAGGACAAGACTGGGCAAGAATTTAACTAGTGACCTAATGAGACACATGCAATCGGCATCAATCCCATATTCTAAATTCATCGCCCTGTAGCAAACCCATCAATTATTGTTTCTTAATGGGCTTTTAATGCATGAATGCATGCTACAATAAACCCAACTTTTAGGTCTTCTCAATGAAATTCCAATGCATGAATTCATCCCATTCATATGGGATAGTAAACCTATCTTATCTTTTCTCTGAAAGAAATCTCAATGCATGAATATATGCCATTTCATATGGCACAATAAACCCAACTTTAGAAATTTCAATGCATGGATACATCCCATTCATATGCTACAGTAAACCCATCTTTTCTTGAAATCTCAATGCATCACATCCATTCATATGCCATAACAGACCCAGACAGACAAAACCCAGCCCTGCAATGCCAGAGTATTATCCCCATTCAAAAGCAAAGGAGCAGCAAATATAAACGCCTGTATTTCACAATCTTGAATGAGTAAACCAATCATTGCAATCTGAAACATCAAGAAAATAGAGAAAATTGCTAGTTAAGGAGATGATTGTGACCTCTTTTCTGGCCTTCTTCAGCCGCCTTTCGCCCGGGACGCTTCATGCTTGCACACAGAAAGATGAATGTCAACTTCAGAAACTGCGATGTTGTCCTACGATGGAACAAAAATGGACAGCCCAGAAATAGGATCTGCCTAATGTTACAGACAATGGCAACCTGATCAAGTTTTTGCAAAACGGGGACAGGTACTTTCTGCCCCCTCTGCTTTATAATCGATGGCTGTGTTTAGCAATGGCGGGAAGGTATTGGCTCTTGCCCAATAAAAACCACCCACGTCGGCTAGGGTTGGAATCTTGGCGGGTTTACTTTATTTATTATGAGGACGGGCCTTTGGAAAAAAGATTTTAAAAACACTTTTTATTTTGATATTGCAGATTTAGTGGATGCAGTACTTGGAGCACGGTAAACATCATTATTACTATTTACTGGATAATTTACCACCATTTACTAGTGGGTACGGACAGAGTTAGATTTAAGATCCACCATTTATGTATTCCGCCACATGGGAGAGGACATTTTCACTTGATAGAGGTGAGTATGGGGTACAAGTGGTGAGTATGATGTATAAGTGGCATCGATAAGGGATGGTATTTAATGGCAAATTGTTTATTATGGGGTGGGGTGAAATTATTTAGACCATCAACATTTCATTTTTTTTCGAAATTGTAGCAGTGTTATGTATTCCGTTGTATGAGAGAGGGCATTTTTATTTGATAAAGGTGAGTATGATGTACAAGTGGCATTGATAAGGGATGAAAATTGATGGATAAATTGTTTATTATGAGGTGAAATTATTTATGACTATCAATATTCTTCTTTGAAATTATGAGAATAGATAAAAAGGGTGTCAAAACCATCAAATTTGAAGCACTGTCTCAATTTTAAATTCTAACCCCAACATTGATACATTTTCGCTTCAATTTAAAATTCTAACCACAGGATTGATACATGGAAGAGAACATTATCACTTACTAAAAAGGAGCTTTATGCATCTTTGAAAAGTGGCATTATCATGTGTTTGATACATGGAAAGGACACTATCACTTATTAAAGATGAGCCTTAAGCATTTTTGGAAAGTGGCATGATCTTGTGTTTGGATACATGGGAAAGGAATATCACTTACTGGCCTTATGTATATTTAGAAAGTAGTATTATTATGTGTTTGGCCATATGAGAGAACAAACATGACTTATTAAAGATGAGTTTTATGCATTTGTAATAGATTTTTTTTGAAATGTTATATTTGTATTTTGAAAAGGAGACAAAATTAATAAAAGTAAATAAGGTAGAGATTTTGCTATGTAGAAATTGTATTTCTTAATGTGAATGAAGCTATTAAAATTATAAGAAAAAACATTAATAGTGACACAATGTGCTTAATGAAAGTGTGTAAGTAACGATATATGGTAATTGGATCTATGAGAGAGGACAAATTGACTTATTAAAGGTGAGTTTTAAGTATTTTTAATAGATTTGTTTACATGTCATATTTGTATTTTGTAAAAGGTATAAAATTAGTAAAAGTAAACAAGAGTTGCATGGCAGCTTAGTACCTGTCGAACAAGTTTTGTATCTGGAAGGGAAGATTAAGCCTCTAAGTAAGAAGTATTTTGGCTTAACATCCATTGGTTGAACACTTTAGTCCCCAGTGGGGAGCAAATAAACCATAGACATGCAATATGACTTACAATGCAACCCTTCAAAGTTGAGGTCAAACAAAAAAAATTATTTAAATAAAAAATATTATTGCAATATCCTATGTTTAATTACAGTCATTCTAGTAACTCATTACTATAGTTTTTTTAGTAGGGATTAATAATATATGCATTGATATGTTGAGTTAGGTGGTTTGGTTGAGTAAGTGTGACTTGATGTTACAAGAATTTAGGCATGGGTAAGGTTAGTGGTTGATTGATGTTATTTTTTAAGATTTCAATTCAGGAATAGGGTATGTACAACTTCCTAAACTTTAGGAGTCCAATTAGGGATCCCTTCTCCCACAAACAAGGTGATCTTATACACCAATTTGGTATCTAACTTGATTGGAATCTTAAAAATAAATTATTCTTAATATTACAAGTATTTAGATAAATGGTTCTTGATTAGTGAATAAAAATTAAAAACTATTAACATTGCACATTTTTAAATTTAAAAAAAAAATAGTAATCAAAATCTTTAAAATAAATTATTCACATAATTTTAAAAATTAAATAAACAATTATTTAAAAAACAAATAAAAATTAAAATTAAAAAACAAAATATAAAAAAATATGTTTTCACTTAAAAAAAATTTAAAAAAATATAAAATAAAATAAAAATTCAAAAATTCAAAAATTTTAAAACATTTAAAAAATGCAAAATAAAAACAAAAAATCGTATGAATATCATTAATCGAGTGAACATATTCATTTTGCAATTATGGCGTGCCAAAGGCATCTGCTCACGACATGTTGATTGTGACACATGTACTGTTACTTCCCAGCATTAATAAGCCTTTCAATTTCAAATACGAAACAAGGCCGGTGGAATGTATGATTTGGGCTAGAGGATCGTCGTGGTGCGTGCATAGTGGCAAGGGTTGTTCATAAAGTTTATGCCGTGAGTTTTATTAAATAATGTTTCCAATCCCAACAAAGTAACAATTGCAATAAGACTTCAAGTTTTTCCACCAATAGAATGGTAAAAAAATCAATTTTAATATTTTATAAAAATAAAGAATTTAATTATAATTTATTTTATAATGTTTTACATTAGGAAATTGAAATAAATTTATAGTCAAAGCTAAAGTAATGCAAGGTGAACGACTAACTGAACGCTATAGTACCAAGCCTTCGGCAGGTACTAATAAGGTAGAGATTTTTTTGTGTGGACATTGTATTTCCTAGTGTGAATGAAGCTATTAAAGTTATAAGAAAAATCATTGAATAATGTACTAAGTGGAAGTGTGTGAATGACGATATCTAGTAATGGGATCTCTATCTTCTTCCATTGTGACAAATAATTATATCATCTTCCATTGTGGTAAATAATTATAGAGTGTTTGAAGATATGGCCAATAAATTTTCTTATTTTTTTCTAGAAAAACTAACTATAATTTTTTTTTAGTTTTCGAATAATTTTGACCAAATTTCCCTGATATTTATTATTCTCTTTTAATACTACATTAAATATTTCATATTTTTAGTAATATTACAATATTATTTTGGATATTTTAATTTTTAGGTATAAGGGTTATTTTCATTTAACACCTATTTAATCTTATTGATGGTTACTCTTCTCTGTTATTATAAGTTCATGATTAACCACTCGATGATGGATGGAGTGTCCACTCGAAACGTTAGGAACGTTTCAAAAGTAAAACATAGTTTACATCTAAAAATTCTTCCATAATGATTAGCTCTTCTTTAGTAACACTAAAACAATGGAAGATATATGTGGATGACACTCGTATCATGTAGCCACATGGAAATGAATGTTTGGATAATTCTTAGGGCACATGAATAACAAACCAAAAGACATAAAATTTACTATGGAGATTGAAAAATACAAAAACCTTCCATTTTTTTTATCTTCTTCTCACAAGAAAAACTAATGGATCGCTAACACATCAAGTACACTAAAAAAAGACTTACACATATAAATATATTTAGGCAAACTCACATCATCATCCTGCTTAAAAGATGAGTATTATAAATACTTTGGCAATAAGAGCCAAATGAATATTTGATACACTGCATTTCAATCAAGTATTAAAACATATTGAAAAGTGTTCAAAGGAAATGGCTACAACAAACAAGAGTGAGAAAGGCTATTTGGAAGTCTCAAGAAGGTACCAGAGAAAAGAATAAAATGACAACATCTTTAAGACTATAACAATACCTTATGCTCAAGGAACTACAAATAAGATAGCGAAAATCTTTGGAAAGAATCAAATAAGAGTTGCCTTCTCACAGCCCAACACTCTAAGAAAAATGTTAGACCATGCAAAAGATCAAACAAATCCAAAAAAAACTAAATGTGTTTATTCTATTATGTGTCATTGTGGTAAGTTACACATTGGCAACACTAGTTGCTTTGTTCAAACAAGATTAAAATAACATAGTGTAGACATTGTACCTGGTCGAATTAAGAAATCTACTTCAACGAAGTGTTCTGGAAACTCTAGGCACCACATGTTTAAAAATCATGAAAGCCATCTTGAAAGTAGACCATTGCACGAAGAGTCAAACAAAGAGGCAATGGAAATAGAAAAACATCCCAACAACCTCAATCGAGATGATGGATGGAAATTAAACAAATATTGGACACATATTATTAACTAGAGCAAAAACATTATTAATTGATCATTCTCACCGTTAGAGAGAGTTAAAAATCAACATAATATAATCATTATCAATTCATGGTGATTCTCATTATTAATTAATGTGATTGGTCCCATAACATGTGACAACATTTGGGTATTGTCTCTTGATTATGGCTATGTTGCTTAGCCTAATTGAGAATAAATAATACTACATAGGATTTCCAAAACTAATTAGAAATGACAACCTATGAAGGATCCAATGAGACTTATATTAGTTTAATAGGGAGAAGTGAGTGCAAAGATTTCACTCAATTTCCTTGTGACATGGGTTAATCGAGTATAAACAACTATCCATTACCTCAAATCACACTACTTAGGCTCATAGGTCAACCCTAAAGCTAGTATGCTACTTAATAATGTATGATATCTTACATTATATTACATTTTGCATGTTAGTGGGTGAAGTGCTATATAACAAGCATCAATCTAGCATGTTTAGCATGCTATAGTAAAAGTTCATATTCAAAACATCAGCTTGTGGGGATTCTACCCAGTCACTCAAATTGAGTGTAATACTATCAAACGCCAAACTTTTGCTACATCCAAAAGCATACATAGCTCAACAATATCAAGCTAAAAGGTATGGAACTACTAAAGTGACGTTGTGATGAAGAATTGTACACAATGAGCTCTATTTTCAAGCTTGGTTTTGTAAATGTGTTGAACTTGAACATAATAGATCTAGCTAAACAATAAAGAGAGAATTGGAGAAAGAAGAAGAAGGAGAGAAAGAATGAAAGAATTCTCATTAACCATTGTGAATAATGAATAATTTACACATGATATACTCTGTATAACTCAATGAGTGTGCACTTGAGGAGAACCAATGCGTCGCAGTGGTGGTCTAGAGTGATCTGGACACACACTAGCAGTTACGAGAGTGAACTGCCACCTAGTCTAGTCTCTCAGGCAGTTACGGGAGTGAACTGCCACCTAGTTGAGTTAACTAGTCAACTAGTCTTCAATTAACTGACTAAACAGAGAGTAGTGAGGAGTTAACTCAAGGAATCAAGGGTAATGCGCCAATATAGTGATGATACCAAGGCAAGGTCTAATTAGCATGGTGATGATCCCAATGTTGCATGGTGAAAAAACTAATGCAACATCTAAACTCAACTCAACTAGTCAAACTGAAGTGTCAACTGAAAGAGAATATTCTCCAGGTGGAATATTCTCCCCTAACATATAGGAGATTGGATAATGACTAATTATGACTAATAAACAAGGAAAATCCTTAGGAAAAAGAAATCCTAGGTGTGTGTGAAGTAACTCCAACACCCCCCCTGAACATCACTATGGTGAAAATAAAGAATGGGTCCCAACAACGAGGCCATGTTAGGTACCCAAATACAAAAGATACACTGAAAATAAAGTGAGGAGAGAGGGAAAACCTCAAGGGAAAAACCACCCCTCAAAGTACAATGTATGTAAAAAGAAGAACTACAGTTGCTAGGCAATTGTGTCCTTCACTCCAAGACGACTTCGCAAAGAATGGAATTTTTGCTCAATGAAGGTCTTGGTGAAGATATTTGTCGTCTGTTCTATTGAAGGACAGAACTATAAGTCAATGATCCCCTTGTGTACTAAGTCTCGGATATAGTGCATGTGAATCTCGATGTGCTTCATCCGCTGCCTCTGAACTAGATCTCTGCAGAACTTCAGAGTGCTCTAGTTGTCACACCAGATGACGATCGGTCAATGAAACTTAATGCCCAACTTAGTGAGAAAATGTTGTAGCCACATAGCCTGAATGGTTATGTTAACTATCCCTTTGTACTCTACCTCGACCGAAGATAGAGCAATGGCAGTTTGCTTCTTGCTCGACCAACAGATAGGCCTAGAACCAAGCCTGAGTGAGTAACCAGGTGTGGACTTGCGATCAGTGTTATCGTCGGCCCAGTCGGAATCAGTAAACCCAATGAGATCTAATGTAGAGTATGTTGCATAATGAATCCCAAAGGTGATGGTGCCTTGTACGTATCGAAGGATACACTTTGCAACTTTCCAATGTAGCTCATGCGGCTCCTACATGACCCTGGAAACTGCACCAACTGCATATGAGAGGTCTGGTCTTGAGTGTGTGAGATACAAAAAGATCCCCACTGGCTATCTATACAATGTGATGTCAAACAATGGAGTCTCCCCGCCATCCTCAAGTTTGACTCCTGATAGGAAAGGAGTCAGAGCAGACTTGCAATCTGTCATGTGAAATCTCAAGGAGATCTCGTGCATACTTGGCCTGAGACAATTTGATGTCTGATGCATCCTAACTGATCTCGATTCCAAGGAAGAAGTGTAGTGGACCCATGTCCATCATCAAAAACTTTTCATGTAGAATCCTCTTGACTTCAACAATCACTAAAGTCGAGCACCCGATGATCAACAAATCATCGACATACATAACTAAAAGCAGAAGTGAATCAGTCGTCCTGAGCATGTAAACATTCGGGTCTGATGTACAACATACAAAGTTCTATGACAACAAGTAGGAGTCCATCTTGGCATACCATGCCCTCAGATCCTACTTGAGGCCATAAAGGGACTTCTTAAGTCGACAAACCAAAGATGAGTCTTGCATAAATCCCTGGAGCTGCTCCATGTAGATCTCCTCAGAGAGATCACCATGAAGAAATGCATCCTTCACATCCATCTGATGGACTTCCCATCCCTTGGTTGCCGCAATGGCAAGTGTCAATCATATGGAATCCATCTTCGCTACTAGAGAGAAGGTCTCATCATAGTCAATACCATGAACCTGCTAAAAGCCTTTAGCAACAAGCCTGGCTTTGTATCTGTTGATCTGCCCATTCGCTGCGCTCTTGGTCCTGTAGACCCATCTACATCTAACAAGTTTCCTCCCAAAAGGAAGGGGAACCAGATCCTAAGTCTGGTTCTTGATGAGGGAGTTGTACTCCTCCTGCATGGCGGATTCCCAAAAGGGATTTCCAACAGCCTCGCCATAAGGCTGTGGATTTGAAGACTGAACCAAGAAAATATGTCTGGAGGGTAATGGTTCAGTGGCAGTGAGTGCAACAGGAGGCTCCTCGAAATCGGATCGAGTCCTCCTAGTATTGGTTGGATCACCAACAAGATCCCCTGCATCATGAAGAGTAGTATGTGCCCACTTGGGCCTCTACTCTAGCTCTGTAACTGCATCTGGATGTTCTGACTCTGCATCCGATTGTACTGACTCTGAATTTGAATCATATGAGTCCTTTGAATTAGAACTCTCATCTGAAGAAGAGTCGGCATGTGCATGCTCATCATCTCGGACAGGTGGAAGAATGAAGGTGTCTGCATGCGGTTGTTGAGGTGCATGCGAGACACTTTCTTCGAATTGGACAGTATGCTCAATGATGAGTCGATCTGAGGAAAGATCAATAAGCCGATATCCCTTCACATAGTTAGGGTATCCAACAAAAATGCACTCAGTGTTGTGTGGATCAAGTGCGTTCCTCTTTTCGGAGGGAATCTGGGCCCATGCACATGAACCGAAAATGCGAAAGTGGGTCACTTCCGGTTTGAGGCCGCTCCAAGCCTCGTAGGGGTCTTATCTTTGACAGATTTATGGGGAGATATGCTTTGGTTGTATGTTGCACAACTAAGTGCTTCGGCCCATAGTCTCTGTGGTAGTGACTTTGCATGCAACATGCAAGATGCCATCTCCTTTAGAGATTTGTTTTTCCACTCAACAACTCCATTTTTTTGCAGAGTATAGGGAACTGTATGCTGCAACTAAATCACTGCCTCATGGCAAAGATTATGGATCTCATGATTTACATACTCTCCCCCATTATCAGTTTGGAGTACTTTGATCTTCTTTTTGGACTATGTCTCAACCACGACTTTGAAATCTTTGAGGTGTTGAAAGACCTCGGATTTTTGCCTATGAAAGTAGATCCAAGTAAAATGTGAGAAATCATCAACAAAAATGAGAACAAACCTCGCTTTGTTGATGGATGGATGCGGAAAAGGACTCATAAGGTCATTATGTATAAGATCTAAAGGTGCGGAAGCTCGCTGAGACATTCCTTTGTCGAATTTATCTTGAGGGTGTTTTCTGAGAACACATCCCTCACATACTCCCTTGGAGAAATGGATGTCTGGAAGACCATCAACCAATCTGTGCTTGCTAAGTTGTTGCATGTATATGAAATTCAAATGCCAAAACCTTTTGTACCATATCCTACTACTTTCATCATCATGAGTAAGCAGTAAAGAAGAATCAGGTTCAATGAATTCAGAAAATGTATATAATCTAGACTGATGATTTACCTCACCGGTAGCAACCCTAGAGTTGGTTTTCATGTCGTAGATGTCCACAAAATTTGGTGTGAAGATGACTTTCTTTCCGGTGTTGGAATTTGTCATCTGATACACAGAGAGAAGGTTGATATAAATTTTGGGAACGTGCAACACATTCTCGAAGCTTCCATTGGTGAGTTCAATCATTCCTTTGTCGGTGACTTCGATAAAAGAGTTGTCCCCCATCATAATAGGAGGACCTTTGCATGCATCCAATGAAGAATAGACTGCTTCTGAGGCAGCCATGTGATGTGATGCTCCTGAATCTATGATCCAGGGTTGTTTTGTTGCAGTATTTGAGACATCAAATCTATTTGTTTTTGCATGCATGTGGATTCCGAATGGAATACTTTGTGACAGTATGTGCATTTTTCCCCTTTTCTTCCCTTTTTCCCTTTGGATCCAGAGGCATCAGTGAAGGGTTTTGTGTACCCTTCCTTCTTCGGATGTGCATGAGCTTTATGTTTATCTTTATCTTTAGATTTATGATATTTTTGGTTGTCATCATGCATAGTGAGTGCATGCGCCCTTGGGCCTTTGATTGTGCCCATGTTGATGAGCTTAGTTTGCTCTTGTGTCAAAGATTCGATAAAGTCCTGAAGAGAAGGCATCTTCTAGGTGGCTCTAGAGGTGAATCTGACAGTATGAAATGTGGATATGAATATAGAGAATTCAAGACCAAGCTTGGAGAGAATGGTGAGAACCATTTGTTTCTCCTCCTTTGATTTATCAACCCCGCAAGCTTTGAATTGCGATAATAAATCCTTGAATTTTGTAAAGAAATCTTGGATATTATCGAAGCTTTTTGGATCCAATGTGAGCAACTCCACCTCCATCATGTGTCTCCTCATCTCACCCTGTTTGCCAAAGAGCCCTTCCAAGGTGGTCCAGGCTTCATTGGGAGTCTTATAGGAAGATATATGAAAAAGGAGATCGGGAGAAATAAGACTGCAAATTGTTCCGAGTGCCTCATCCATGCGATTTAAATACTTGGATTTTTCTATAGATGATGTTGGTTCTGTATCTGTATTCAAGGTTAACCTGTACAACCCTCTGGTTCAAAGATGTATGGCTATTTTCTCCTTCCATGCAAAATAGTTGTAAGGTGTAAGAATGAATTCTTTTTGGAAATCCATCTTTCCGTTGTCTTCAATCTTTTGTACCTATAAAAAATTGGTGTAGCTTTTGCTTAGCAGTCTGTCGGCTCTGATACCATGTAAATGTGTTGAACCTGCACAAAATAGATCTAGCTAAAGAATAATACACATATTTGCAGAGAGAATTGGAGAAAGAAGAAGAAGGAGAGAAAGAATTAAAGAATTCTCATTAACCATTATGAATAATGAATAATTTACACATGATATACTCTGTATAACTGAATGAGTGTGCACCTGAGGAGAACTAATGCACTATAGTGGTGGTCTAGAGTGATTTGGACACACACCAGCAGTTACGGGAGTGAACTGCCACCTAGTCTAGTCTCTAAGGCAGTTACGTGAGTGAATTGCCACCTAGTTGAGTTAACTAGTCAACTAGTCTTCAGTTAACTGATTGAACAAAGAGTAGTGAGGAGTTAACTCAAGGAATCAAGGGTAATGCGCCAGTCTGGTGATGATACCAAGGCAAGGTTGAATTAGCATGGTGATGATCCTAATGTTGCATGGTGAAAAAACCAATGCAACATCTAAACTCAACTCAATTAGTCAAACTGAAGTGTCAACTGAAAGAGAATATTCTCCATGTGGAATATTATCCCCTATAGGAGACTCGATAATGACTAATTATGACTAATAAATAAGGAAAAAACTTAGGAAAAATAAATCCTAGGTGTGTGTGAAGTAACTCCAACAAGTTTTTTCAATTGGTCTAGAGCCATACATGAGCCTATCATTCTTGTTGTTGGTCATGAGTTCGACTCTCTTGATTCCCCCGGGGTGAGGCCCCATAATCAAGGCCGACAATTTACCCTACTTACCATCCATGGAAAAATGGGGAAGTATTCGGAGGGTTTTCTGCGAGTGCATTTCCTTGGGAAAAAACTCTTTTAAAACTTAACACTGCAAGGGAGCTAAACAAGGTGAGCAGAGGAGAACTATAGATCTCAAAACTATAATTTATTGAGAAAAACTTGACTAGGGACAATGGAGATGGTGCTAATAGATTTCACTTTTAAAAATCACGTCCACCATCAATTTTCTCTATGAAAATACGTGTCTACGACATAGAGGATAAAAAAGAAAATGAATAATGAGGCACTTGTGAGGCGAGATTACAACCAAGAGCAACATGAGTGCATGTAGTGAAGAAACATTGATGCAAGTGATAGGTGTTGAACTAATCTAAATTGAATTCGTTGAGAAAGAGAGTAAGGGTCTATCGTTGAAGGGTGATAGTCCTCATTTCACAATGAACTGGAAGCAGTTGAGTGCAAACCAACTATACTAGTGATGTTGCAAGACATTTGATTAAGCTAGATGAGAGTTGGTAATAATGACTTTGTCCAACATAATTAGTTTGGAACCATTGTTGGTGCGACAAGGTGGAGATATTTGGTGTGCATTTCTAAGGTCACTTCTCAACTAAGGAGAAACCAAAGAGATTTTAAACGAAAACCATGGGCTATTGAAATTGGTTAGAGAAGGTGACCTATTGAGCACATATTGCATATATCTGGATTGGCAAAACATTGTAGGAAGCATGAGGAAAACATAGTAAAGTTTGTCTAGTGGATTTAAAATATTTGATCATATTATTAGCTTGAGTCATTTAAGATTTTTTTTTTTTTGCCACTAATCATCCAAGGTGTCATGTGTGGTCTTCTCACTGATGTGTTCGTCCAACATG
This sequence comes from Picea engelmannii, assembly GCA_009831015.1. Lineage (NCBI taxonomy): Eukaryota > Viridiplantae > Streptophyta > Pinopsida > Pinales > Pinaceae > Picea > Picea engelmannii. The sequence continues at coordinate 47,252 of ML810724.1, forward strand.
TGGATATTTTCCATTGAACCTTGCAATTGTTGGTTCAAGAGATACAAGAGAACTATGTTTATGTCCTCTGAACAAGGCTACCATAATATCTGAAAGGGAACTTTTGACCTCATACATTGCCACAAAATTCTACATAATTACACCTAGTCCTAATGTATAATGTATAACTCTATAGTACATTCTTAATGAACAACTAATAGCCCTTAGATGCATTTAATTGGTGGGCCTAAGTGGTGTAAAGGGAAAAATCTTACTCTAATAGCTTACTAGTTAAGACCCATTTAATGAACTATCTCCTACCAACTTTTATTTTAGGTGTTGTAATGAACACATCCATCTTTTTTTTTTGTTTATCCATGGCTTTGGCATATACTTCTTCTAATATCACAAGTTGGGTACTCTTTTCAATGAAATCTAACTCTTCTCATTTGATAGGTTCCTTTTTTGCTAATTTTCTTTCAGTGTCCATAAGGGAGGATTTATTCTTTGACGTAATGGTTTCTTTCTCGGTGAGGTGTGATTTAAGTGTGGCATTATCTACTTCAAACTTATCATACTTCTTAAATGTTGTGGTCATCTATTGTATTACAAATTCATTCAACATCCTATCCATGTTAACCAAGTACTTCAAAACCACATCCTCCATCTATTCTACACCATCCTTTTATCACACGACTCTAAATCCTAATCTTGTGGTGTGTCGTGTTATCAACGAGGGATTCGTGTTGAGCAATAGAGGCACATAACATGTCTACAATATCTTTGGTGGTTGTTGCCACTATTGAGTGGAGCATCGAGAGGAGATTCATCAATGTACAATATCTATAATTGTTGTTGGAGCGAAGCATTGTGAGGAAATTCACCAACCTAAGTTTCTTTGATTTGCACTAGTATTGTTTGTAAATCATCTCAACCAATCTTTGGCCCAAGGTGGCACAATGACAACGTTTTCTTCATTGAAATCTTGTTGAGAGAATTTCCATCATTTAGTTGTGTGGGGAGGTCGATCTGGGCTTAATTGTGTGAGTTGGTTACATGGATATTAGTTATGAAGAATTAGTATGCCATCTCATATCCAACTTGTTGCACCAACAAATATTTCTTCAACTTTAAGTAAGCTTAAAACAAACTCCAAACCATCACAATTTAGTGGTGCTCATCTTGGTTTTGGTGGGTATTTTACACAAGGGTGAGAAAAAACCATTTAACTTGATGGTTGTGGATCAAACAATAGACAAGTGGTTAAAGTACATAGAAGTAAAACCCTGGATATATTCACATACATTAAACCATAGTTCACACAAGAAGTAAAATCCAAATGCATAAAAGAAATCCAACTCAACTAGAACAAAGAAGTTAACAATGTGAAATTACTCATTAATCTAGTAAAAGGGAAAGTAACAACAATTAATGGATGAGCTTGTTGAAGGAAAATGGGCTCCAAATCCCTCCATGGGATGGGTTGTTTGCTTCCTTGGTGTGCTTCCAATTCCAACCTCGGTTGACAAAGAAGATAAAGACTAGAATATGGAATCAAGAGAAATAGGTCCTCAAGATCATAGTGGAATTCCAACAACATAACCTTACTTAGATGGATTGATATTTTAATACCCCCAGTTTGATCCCCAAGTTGTAATTATATATATATATATATATATTATATAGGTTGGTGAGCCAATATGATTTTATGTTGGAGAACTTACGATGATCAAGGCCAAAGAGCCTAACATTGTAAATTGTACATACAACTGATTAATAAAATACATCACAACTGCATACCAAGTCAGACAAAGAGTATGGGTGGTTGGGACTCCATGGGAGGGAAAGGTGAGGGGGATAGGAAAATTAAAAAGGGCTAAGGCAAAAAATAATATAATATTCCAAGCCAAAGTCATATGAGCATATTATCCTAAATTATAAAGTTTGGGAAAAGGTTCCTAAGTGGGCTTCTTTGAGTGCCACATGGTAATTTAAGGTCATGCATTCTTAAGCCTTGTTTTAGATGGAAAGTGGACCATTGTTGACCATTGTTACCAATGGTTGTGGAGTTCATGCTTGGGGTGTGAGTGTTCAACAACATAGGTATTCCAATAGAGGACGAACACCTTTAGTAACCACTCACACAACCAGATCAAAGATCAACACACCGATGTTTTGACGTGGTAAAACCCCTACAAGGAAACATCCACAACCCCAACCAACGTGGCCACTTGGAGCAATTTATTAATGCAAAAGAAAATATTATAGAGAGATTTACAAGAGAGTTTCTCACAATCAATCATCGACAAATGATACTCCATTCTCTTTAAATAAAGATCATGGACCAATTAGGTGTTAAGACACATATCAATGTAGTCATTAAGATCGAGGAGAATATGAACCGTCATATCACTCTATGTCAGGAACATATCATGACCATCATATTACCTAACTACAAATGCATACTAATGCATATGAAAGAAACACACTTTTACCTAATGACACATTAGACCAAGTTGATCTTAACTAACTCCTAAGTGTCTAAATATCCTAACATCCCCCCTTGAGAACAACTTGGGATAGGATTGAAGGATTTACAAAGGTGACACAATAGGAGAAGGGAGGAGGCATTAGATTCTATCCCCCCTTAATGACAACTTCTTGAACTCCTAACATAGATCAAAGTTTGGAAAATTTTGCTTCTGTAAAAGACTTTGTGAAAATGTCTGCAACTTGATCTTTTGTAGGGAAAAGAGCACTTCAATAACTTGATAATGAATGAGCTTTCAGATGAAGTGCATTTGTAACTTAATGTGTTTGTTGCGTTGATGTTGAATTGGGTCCTTGATGGCACTTTGATTGTCACACTAGAGGTTTGTCGGATGATGCTACTAGAATCCAAACTCTGAAAGGATTTGTCGAAGCCACAAGGATTCTTGACTTGCATTAATCGCTTCTCGGTACTATGCTTTTGTTGAAGAAAGAGAAATAGCCTATAGTTTCTTACAGGCCCAAGTGACAGGTCTTGAACCAAGGTTGAAAACATAACCTGCAATAGACTTTGGATCATCAAGGTCGTCTGTCCAATCTAAATTAGCGAAACCAACCAATAAAGGAGTCCCCAATGAGTTGTAATGTATCCCAAACTAAACTGTACCTGGGACAAACCAAAGTATCCTTTTAGTTGCTTTCCAATGGCTTTCACAGGGTGTTTGCATATAAGAGGAAACAAGACCAACATCAAAGGAAAGATCAGGATGGGTATGACTCAAGTATAAGAGGATACCAACTAACTGATGGTACAAAGTGGCATCAACTTTGGGAGAAGTACAAGTGGTGACAATTTTGACTCAAGACTAGAAGGGAGAAGGGGCGGGTTTTGAATCTTCCATGTGGAAGCGACGAAGAAGGTCACCAACATACTTAGACTATGAAAGTAAAATTCCTTCCTTGGTTTGCAAAACTTGGAGGCCAAGGAAATAGTGTAATAGCCTAAGTTGGTCATTTCAAATTTCTTCTAAATGTTGGCTTTTGTCGGTTAGAATGTATGTATGGATTCCAAACATCAAATCATCAACCCGGGGCTTGTAATATTTGAGGTGCAAGCACAGGAAATGCAGAATGAGAGCCTATTCTAAACTGATGTTCATAATTACTAGGAAATCCAAACCAAATGAAATCAACTAACTGCCACCATAGGACTACAACTTATCATTGGACTGCAAGATCACTTAGATGTTGTTGGGCTCAAAACCACAATCTTTCATTATTGTGAATGTTCATGTGATTTTACATGTGCAACAAACTAATTACCGAGTCTTTAGTGGTGGTCCTTTAGTGATCTAATAAGAAAGATCTTTAAATATTTGAAGAAGAACACAATGATAAACATGCTAATCTATGAAATAAAAAACACCATAGAATTGTATTATTGGACAAGGGTTACTCAAATGTTTTCCTAGCACAAACCACAATCTTTCCCAAAAGTTCATGTGATCACTTATCAAGTAGATCAATCCTTCAATCTTCAACAAATAATCAATTTCTATAGTACACTTCAAATGCAAAACATAACCAACAATGGAAAGCAAAATTTATCTAGTGGACTAAAAGTGAATGAAAACAACACAACGTATGCCAGCATGGGGGCCTTGCCAAGCTTGAAACATGTGGTGGGAAAGATTTACTGGATAATTTACTACCATTTACTTGTGGGTACACACAAAGTTAGATTTAAGAACCTCATCATTAATTGGTGGCAATGATATGTATTATGCCACATAGAAGAGGACATGTTCATTTGATAAAGGTGAGCATGATGTACAAGTGACATTTATAAGGGATGGAATTTGATGGGAAAATTGTTTGTTATGGGGTGAAATTATTCACAACCATCAACATTCTTCTTTGAAATTGTGAGAATAAATAAAGGTAATATCAAAACCATCAAATTTGACGAACTGTCTCAGTTTGAAATTCTAACCCCAACATTGATACATGGGAGAGAACATTATCACTTACTAAAAAAGAGCCTTAAGCATCTTTGAGAAGTGGCATTATCATGTGTTTGGATACATGAGAAAGGACACTATCACTTACTAAAAAAGAGGCTTAATCATCTTTGAGAAGTGGCATTATCATGTGTTTGGATACATGGGAAAGGACACTATCACTTACTAAAGATGGGCCTTATGCATATTTACAAAGTGGTATTATTATGTGTTTGGTCATATGAGAGAACATACATGACTTATTAAAGGTGAGCTTTATGCATTTGTAGTAGAATTTTTTGACATTTATATTTGTATTTTGTAAAAGGTACAAAATTAATAAAAGTAAACAAGGTAGAGATTTTGCTTTGTGGACATTGTATTTCTTAATGTGAATGAAGCTATTAAAATTATAAGAAAAAGCATTGATAGTGACATAGCGCACTTAATGAAAGTGTGATAGTGACTATATATGGTAATTGGATCTATGAGAGAGGACACAATGACTTATTAAAGGTGAGCTATGCATTTTTACTAGATTTGTCAACATGTCATATTTGTATTTTGTAAAAGGTACAAAATTAATAAAAGTAAATAAATAAGGTAGAGATTGGATCTATGAGAGAGGACACAATGATTTATTAAAGGTGAGCTTTATGCATTTTCAATAGATTTGTTGACATGTCATATTTTTATTTTGTAAAAAGGTACAAAATTAGTAAAAGTAAATAAGGTAGAGATTTTTTTTGTGTGGACATTGTATTCCCTAGGGTGAATGAAGCTATTAAAGCTATAAGAAAAATCATTGAATAGTGTACTAAGTGGAAATGTGTCAATGACTATATATATGGTAATAGGATCTCTATTATCTTCCATTGTGACAAATAATTTATTATCTTTCAATGTGGCAAATAATTATAGAGTGTTTGAAGAGATGGTCAATATATAAATTAAAATTTCATCCATAAATACATTTTTCTCTTTCTTTTCTAGAAAGACTAATTATAAATTTTATTTGTAGTTTTCGAATAATTTTGATCAATTTTTTTTATTTTTAGTAATATTATAATACTATTTTGGATATATTATTTTTTAGGTATAAGGGTTATTTTCATTTGACACCTATTTAATCTTATTGATGGTTACTTTTCTATATTATTCTAAGTTCACGATTAACCACTTGATGATGGATGGAGTGTCCACTTGAAACGTTAGGAATGTTTCAAAAGTAAAACATAGTTTACATCCAAAAATTCTTCCATAATGATTAGGTCTTCTCTAGTAACACCAAACTAATGGAAAATATATGTGGATGACACTCGTATCATGTAGCCGCATGGAAATGAATGTTTGGATAATTCTTAGGGGACATGAATAACAAACCAAAAGACATAAAATTTACTATGGAGATTGAAAAATACAAAAACCTTCTATTTTTTGATGTTCTTCTCATAAGAAAAACTAATGGATCGCTAACACATCAAGTACACCAAAAAAAGACTTATACATATAAATATATTTAGGCAAACTCACATCATCATCCTGCTTAAAAGACTAGTATTATAAATACTTTGGTAATAAGAGGCAAATGAATATTTGATACAATGCATTTGAATCAAGAATTAAAACATATTGAGAAGTGTTCAAAGGCAATGGCTACAACGAACGACATTGAGAAAGGCTATTTGGAAGTCTCAGGAACGTAGCCAGAGAAAAGAACAAAATAACAACATCTTGAAGACTATGACGATACCTTATGTCCAAGGAACAACAAATAAGATAGCTAAAATCTTTAGAAAGAATCAAATAAGAGTCGCCTTCTCACAACCCAACACTCTAAAATGTTAGACCATGCAAAAGATTAAAAAAAAAAATCCAAAAAAGACTAAATTTGTTTATTTTATTATGTGTCATTGTGGTAAGTTACACATTGGCAACACTAGCCACTTCATTCAAACAAGATTAAAAGAACATAGTGTAGACATTGTATATGGTCGAATTAAGAAATATACTTTAACGAAGCGTCATGGAAACTTTAGGCACCACATATCTTAAAAAAACATGAAATTCATATTGAAAGTAGATCATTGCATGAAGAGACAAACAAAGAGGCAACACAAATAAAAAAACATCCCAACAACCTCAATCGAGATGATGGTTGGAAATTAAACAAATATTGGAGACATATTATTAACTAAAGCAAAAACCTTATTAATTGATCAATCTCACCGTTAGAGAGAGTTAAAAATCAACATAGTATAATAATTATTAATTCATGGTGATTCTCATTATTATTTAATGTGATTGGTCCCATAACATGTGACAACTTTTGGGTATCTTCTCCTGATTATGGCTATGTTGCTTAGCCTAATTGAGAATAAATAATACTACATAGGATTTCCAAAACTAATTAAAGAAATGACAACCTATGAAAGATCCAATGAGACTTATATTAGTTTAATAGGTAGAAGTGAGTGTAAAGATTTCACTCAATTGCCTTGTGGCATCAGTTAATCAAGTATAAACAACTATCCATTACCTCAAATCACACTACTTAGGCTCATAGGCCAACCCTAAAGCTAGTATGCTACTTAATAATGTACATAATTTTACATTATATTACATTTTGCATGCTAGTGGGTGAAGTGCTATATAACAAGCATCAATATAGCATGTTTAGCATGCTATAGTAAAAGTTCATATTCAAAACATGAGTTTGTGGGGATTCTACCCAAGCACTCAAATTGAGTGTAATACTATCAAACCCCAAATGTTTGCACCAACAAATATTTCCTCAACTTTAAGTAAGCTTCAAACAAACCCCAAACCATCACAATTTAGTGGTGCTCATCTTGGTTTTGGTGGGTATTTTACACAAGGGTGAGAAAAAACAATTTAACATGATGGTTGTGGATCAAGCAATAGACAAGTGGTTAAAGTACCTAGAAGTAAAACCCTGAATATATTCACATACATTAAACCATAGTTCACGCAAGAAGTAAAATACAAATGCATAAAATAAATCCTACTGAACTAGAACAAATAAGTAAACAATGTGAAATTACTCATTAATCCAATAAAAGGGAAAAGTAACAACAACTAATAGATGTGCTTGTTGATGGAAAATAGGCTCGAAATCCCTCCTTGGGATGAGTTGTTTGCTTCCTTGGCGTGCTTCCAATTCCACCCCCAGTTGACAAAGAAGATAAAGACTAGAATATGGAATCAAGAGAAAGAGGTCCTCAATATCATAATGGCATTCCAACAACACAACCTTACTTAGATGGATAGATATTGTAATATCCCCAGTTTGATCTCCAGGTTGTAATTATATATGTACATATGTTATATAGGTTGGTGAGCTAGTATGATTTGATGTTGGAGAACTTATGATGATTAAGGCCAAAGAGCCCAACATTGTAAATTGTACATACAACTGATTAATAAAATACATCACAACTACATACCAATTCAAACAAAGAGTATGGGTGGTTAGGACTCTATGGGAGGGAAAGGTGAGGGGGATACGAGAACTAAAAAGCGATAATGCCAAAAATAATATAATATTCCAAGCCAAAGTCATATGAGCATATTATCCTAAATTATAAATTTTGGGAAAAGGTTCCTAAGTGGGCTTCTTTGAGTGGCACATGGCAATTTAAAGCCATGCATACTTAAGCCTTGTTTTCGATGGAAAGTGGACCATTATTGACAATTGTTACCAATGCTTGTGGATTTCATGCTTGGGGTGTGAGTGTTCAACAACATAGGTATTCCAACAAATGGCGAACACCTTCTGTAACCACTCGCATGACCAGATCAAAGATCAACACACCGATGTGCCGACATGGTAAAACCTCTATGGGGAAACATCCACGGCCCCAACCAATGTGGCCATTTGGAGAAATTTATTAATGCAAAAGAAGATATTATAGAGAGATTTACAAGAGAGTTTCTCACTTGATCAATCATCGAAAAATGAACCTCCATGCTCTTTAAATAAAGATCATGGACCAATTAGGTGTTAATCCACATATCAATGTAGTCATTAAGATCGAGGAGAATATGAACCGTCAGATTTCTCCATGTCAGGAACATATCATGACTGTCAGATTACCTAACTACAAATGCATACTAATGCATACTAAAGAAACACACTTTTACCTAATGACACATTAGACCAAGTTGATCTTAACTAACTCCTAAGTGTCTAAATATGCTAACATCCCCCCTTGAGAACAACYTGGGATAGGATTGAARGATTTACAAAGGCRACACAATAGGAGAAGGGAGGAGGCATTAGATTCTRTYGCCCCTTAATGACAACTTCTTGAACTCCTAACATAGATMKAAGTTTGGAAAAAWTTGCTTCTGTAAAAGACTTTGTGAAAATGTCTGCAACTTGATCTTTTGTAGGGAAAAGAGCACTTCAATAACTTGATAATRAATGAGCTTTYAGATGAAGTGCATGTGTAACTTAATGTGTTTGTTGYGTTGATGTTGAATTGGGTCCTTGATGGCACTTTGATTGTCACACTAGAGGTTTKTYGGATGATGCTACTAGAATCCAAACTCTGAAAGGATTTGTCGAAGCCACRAGGATTCTTGACTTGCATTAATCGCTTCTCAGTACTATGCTKCYRTTGAAKAAAGAGAAATAGCCTACARTTTCTTACAGGCCCAAGTGACAGGTCTTGAACCAAGGTTGAAAACATAACYTGCAATAGACTTTGGATCATCGAGGTCRTYGGTCCAATCTAAATTAGCGAAACCAACCAATAAAGGAGTCCCCARTGAGTTGTAATGTATCCCAAAYTGAACTGTACYTGGGACAAACCAAAGTATCCTTTTAGTTGCTTTCCAATGGCTTTCATAGGGTSTTTKCATATAAGAGGAAACAAGACCAACATCAAAGGAAAGATCAGGATGGGTATGAGTCAAGTATAAGAGGATACCAACTAACTGATGATACAAAGTGGCATCAACTTTGGGAGAAGTACAAGTGGCGACAATTTTGACTCAAGACTAGAAGGGAGAAGGGGCGGGTTTTGAATCTTCCATGTGGAAGTGATGAAGAAGGTCACCAACATACTTAGACTATGAAAGTAAAATTCCTTCCTTGGTTTGCAAAACTTGGAGGCCAAGGAAATAGTGTAATAGCCTAAGTCAGTCATTTCAAATTTCTTCTAAAGGTTGGCTTTTGTCAGTTAGAATATATGTATGGATTCCAAACATCAAATCATCAACTCGGGGCTTGTAATCTTTGAGGTGCAAGTACAGGAAATGTAGAATGAGAGCCTATTCTAAACTAATGCCGACAATTACTAGGAAATCCAAACCAAATGAAATCAACTAACTGCCACCATAGGACTACAGATTATCACTGGATTGCAAGATCACTTAGATGTTGTTGGGCTCAAAACCACAATCTTTCATTATTGTGAATGTTCATGTGATTTTACATGTGCAACAAATTAATTCCCGAGTCTTTAGTGGTGGTCCTTTAGTGATCTAATAAGAAAGATCTTTAAATATTTGAAAGAAGCACACAATGATAAACATGCTAATCTATGAAATAAAAAACACCATAGAATTGTATTATTGGACAAGGGTTACTCAAATGCTTTCCTAGCACAAACCACAGACTTTCCCAAAAGTTCCTGTGATCACTTATCAAGCAAATCAATCCTTCAATCTTCAACAAATAATCAATTTCTATAGTACACTTCAAATGCAAAACATAACCAACAATGGAAAGCAAAATTTATCTAGCTGACTAAAAGTGAATGAAAACAACACAACGTATGTCAGCATGGGGGCCTTGCCAAGATTGAAACATGCGGTGGGAAAGATTTACTGGATAATTTATTACCATTTACTTGTGGGTACAAACAGAGTTAGATTTAAGAACCTCATCATTAATTGGTGGCAGTGATATGTATTCTGCCACATAGAAGAGGATATTTTCACTTGATAAAGGTGAGCATGATGTACAAGTGACATTTATAAGGGATGGAATTTGATGGGAAAATTGTTTGTTATGGGGTGAAATTATTCACAACCATCAACATTCTTCTTTGAAATTGTGAGAATAAATAAAGATGATGTCAAAACCATCAAATTTGACGAACTGTCTCAGTTTGAAATTCTAACCCCAACATTGATACATGGGAGAGAACATCATCACTTACTAAAAAAGAGCCTTAAGCATCTTTGAGAAGTGGCATTATCATGTGTTTGGATACATGAGAGAGGACACTATCACTTACTAAAAAAGAGGCTTAAGCATCTTTGAGAAGTGGCATTATCATGTGTTTGGATACATGGGAAAGGACACTATCACTTGCTAAAGCTGGGCCTTATGCATATTTAAAAAGTGGTATTATTATGTGTTTGGTCATATGAGAGAAGATACATGACTTATTAAAGGTGAGCTTTATGCATTTGTAGTAGATTTTTTTGACATTTATATTTGTATTTTGTAAAAGGTACAAAATTAATAAAAGTAAATAAGGTAGAGATTTTGCTTTGTGGACATTATATTTCTTAATGTGAATGAAGCTATTAAAATTATAAGAAAAATCATTGATAGTGACAGAGTGCACTCAATGAAAGTGTGATAGTGACAATATATGGTAATTGGATCTATGAGAGAGGACACGATGACTTATTAAAGGTGAGCTTTGCATTTTTAATAGATTTGTCGACATGTCATATTTGTATTTTGTAAAAGGTATAAAATTAATAAAAGTAAATAAATAAGGTAGAGATTGGATTTATGAGAGAGGATAAAAGGTACAAAATTAATAAAAGTAAATAAATAAGGTAGAGATTGGATCTATGAGAGAGGACACAATGATTTATTAAAGGTGAGCTTTATGCATTTTCAATAGATTTGTTGACATGTCATATTTTTGTTTTGTAAAAAGGTACAAAATTAGTAAAAGTAAATAAGGTAGAGATTTTTTTTGTGTGGACATTGTATTTCCTAGTGTGAATGAAGCTATTAAAGCTATAAGAAAAATGATTGAATAGTGTACAAAGTGGAAGTGTGTCAATGACTATATATATGGTAATGGGATCTCTATTATCTTCCATTGTGACAAATAATTTATTATCTTTCATTGTGGCAAATAATTATAGAGTGTTTGAAAAGATGGTCAATATATACATTAAAATTTCATCCATAAATACATTTTCCTCTTTCTTTTCTAGAAAGACTAACTATAAATTTTATTTTTAGTTTTCGAATAATTTTGACCAAATTTTCCTATTTTTAGTAATATTACAATATTATTTTGGATATTTTATTTTTTAGGTATAAGGGTTATTTTCATTTGGCACCTATTTAATTTTATTGATGGTTACTCTTCTATATTATTCTAAGTTCATGATTAACCACTTGATGATGGATGGAGTGTCCACTTGAAACGTTAGGAACATTTCAAAAGTAAAGCATAGTTTACATCCAAAAATTCTTCCATAATGATTAGGTCTTCTCTAGTAACACCAAAACAATGGAAAATATATGTGGACGACACTCGTATCATGTAGCCACATGGAAATGAATGTTTGGATAATTCTTAGGGCACATGACTAACAAACCAAAAGACATAAAATTTACTATGGAGATTGAAAAATACAAAAACCTTCTATTTTTTGATGTTCTTCTCATAAGAAAAACTAATGGACCGGTAACACATCAAGTACACCAAAAGACTTATACATATAAATACATTTAGGCAAACTCACATCATCATCCTGCTTAAAAGATTAGTATTATAAATACTTTGGTAATAAGAGGCAAATGAATATTTGATACAATGCATTTGAATCAAGAATTAAAACATATTGAAAAGTGTTCAAAGGCAATGGCTACAACGAACAACATTGAGAAAGGCTATTTGGAAGTCTCAAGAAGGTAGCCAGAGAAAAGAACAAAATGACAACATCTTGAAGGCTATGACGATACCTTATGTCCAAGGAACAACAAATAAGATAGCTAAAATCTTTAGAAAGAATCAAATAAGAGTTGCCTTCTCACAACCCAACACTCTAAAATGTTAGACCATGCAAAAGATAAAAAAAATCCAAAAAAGACTAAATTTGTTTATTTTATTATGTGTCACTGTGGTAAGTAACACATTGGCAACACTAGTGACTTCATTCAAACAAGATTAAAAGAACATAGTGTAGACACTGTACATGGTCGAATTAAGAAATATACTTTAACGAAGCGTCATGGAAACTCTAGGCACCACATATCTTACAAAAACATTAAAGTCATATTGAAAGTAGATCATTGCATGAAGAGACAGACAAAGAGGCAACAAAAATAGAAAAACATCCCAACAACCTCAATCGAGATGATGGTTGGAAATTAAACAAATATTGGACACATATTATTAACTAAAGCAAAAACACTATTAATTGATCAATCTCACCATTAGAGAGAGTTAAAAATCAACATAGTATAATAATTATTAATTCATGGTGATTCTCATTATTAATTAATGTGATTGGTCCCATAACATGTGACAACTTTTGGGTATCTTCTCTTGATTATGGCTATGTTGCTTAGCCTAATTGAGAATAAATAATACTACATAGGATTTCCAAAACTAATTAAAGAAATGACAACCTATGAAAGATACAATGAGACTTATATTAGTTTAATATGTAGAAGTGAGTGCAAAGATTTCACTGAATTGCCTTATGGCATCAGTTAATCAAGTATAAACAACTATCCATTACCCCAAATCACACTACTTAGGCTCATAGGCCAACCCTAAAGCTAGTATGCTACTTAGTAATGTACATAATTTTACATTATATTACATTTTGCATGTTAGTGGGTGAAGCGCTATATAACAAGCATCAATATAGCATGTTTAGCATGTTATATAAAAGTTCATATTCAAAACATGAGTTTGTGGGGATTCTACCCAGGCACTCAAATTGAGTGTAATACTATCAAACCCCAAATGTTTGCACCAACAAATATTTCCTCAACTTTAAGTAAGCTTCAAACAAACCCCAAACCATTACAATTTAGTGGTGCTCATCTTGGTTTTGGTGGGTATATTACACAAGGGTGAGAAAAAACAATTTAACTTGATGGTTGTGGATCAAGCAATAGACAAGTGGTTAAAGTACCTAGAAGTAAAACCCTGAATATATTCACATATATTAAACCATAGTTCACGCAAGAAGTAAAATACAAATGCATAAAATAAATCCTACTTAACTAGAACAAATAAGTAAACAATGTGAAATTACTCATTAATCCAATAAAAGGGAAAAGTAACAACAACTGGTGGATGTGCTTGTTGATGGAAAATAGGCTCGAAATCCCTTCTTGGGATGAGTTGTTTGCTTCCTCGACGTGCTTCCAATTCGACCGCCGGTTGACAAAGAAGATAAAGACTAGAATATGGAATCAAGAGAAAGAGGTCCTCAATATCATAGTGGCATTCCAACAACACAACCTTACTTAGATGGATTGATATTGTAATACCCCCAGTTTGATCCCCAGGTTGTAATTATATATGTACATATGTTATATAGGTTGGTGAGCCAGTATGATTTTATGTTGGAGAACTTATGATGATCAAGGCCAAAGAGCCCAACATTGTAAATTGTACATACAACTGATTAATAAAATACATCACAACTGCATACCAAGTCAAACAAAGAGTATGGGTGGTTAGGACTCTATGGGAGGGAAAGGTGAGGGGGATACAAGAACTAAAAAGGGATAATGCCAAAAATAATATAATATTCCAAGCCAAAGTCATATGAGCATATTATCCTAAATTATAAATTTTGGGAAAAGGTTCCTAGGTGGGCTTCTTTGAGTACCACATGACAATTTAAGGTCATGCATACTTAAGCCTTGTTTTCGATGGAAAGTGGACCATTATTGACAACGGTTACCAATGCTTGTGGATTTCATGCTTGGGGTGTGAGTGTTCAACAACACAGGTATTCCAACAAATGACAAACACCTTATGTAACCACTCACATGACCAGATCAAAGATCAACACACCGATGTGCCGACATGGTAAAACCTCTATGGGGAAACATCCACGGCCCTAACCAACGTGGCCATTTGGAGAAATTTATTAATGGAAAAGAAGATATTATAGAGACATTTACAAGAGATTTTCTCACTTGATCAATCATCAAAAAATGACCCTCCATGCTCTTTAAATAAAGATCATGGACCAATTAGGTGTTAATCCACATATCAATGTAGTCATTAAGATTGAGGAGAATATGAACCGTCAGATTGCTCCATGTCAGGAACATATCATGACTATCAGATTACCTAACTACAAATTCATACTAATGCATACTAAAGAAACACACTTTTACCTAATGACACATTAGACTAAGTTGATCTTAACTAACTCCCAAGTGTATAAATATCCTAGCATCCCCCCTTGAGAACAACTCGAGATATGATTGAAGGATTTAAAAAGGTGACACAATAGGAGAAAGAAGGAGGCATTAGAGTATATCCCCCCTTAATGACAACTTCTTGAACTCCTAACATAGATCGAAGTTTGGAAAACTTCACTTCCATAAGTGACTTTGTGAAAATGTCTGCATCTTGATCTTTTGTAGGGAAGAAGAGCACTTCAATAACTCGATAATGAATGAGCTTTAAGATGAAGTGCATGTGTAGCTTAATGTGTTTGTTGTGTTGATGTTGAATTGGGTCTTTGGCGAGCTTGATGGCACTTTGATTGTCACACTAGAGGGTTGTCAAATGTTGCTAATGGAATCCAAACTCTGAAAGGACCTGTCGAAGCCACAAGGCTTCTTGACTTGCATTAATCGTTGCTCGACACTCTGCTTATGTTGAATAAAAAGAAATAGTCCAAGTAATAGGTCCTGAACCAAGGCTAAAAACATAACCTATAGTAGACTTTCAATCATTGGGGTCGTTGGTCCAATCTGAATCAGCGAAACCAACAGATCAAGGAGTCCCCACTGAGATGTAATGTATCCTGAACTGAACTGTACCTCGGACATACCAAAATATCCTTTGAGTTGCTTTCCAATGGATTTCACAGGGTGTTTGCATATAACAGGAAACAAGACCAACATCAAAGGAAAGATTAGGATGGGCATGAGTCAAGTATAAGATGATACCAACTAACCGACGATACAAAGTGGCATCAACTTTGGGAGAAGTATAGGTGGTGACAAGTTTGACTCCAGACTATAAGGGATAAGGTGTAACACCCTGTTTCCCCCAGTCTGTAAAAATAACTATACTGGCCAAGTATTGTGGAACACTCAAAAATGTGAATGTGTAATGTGAATAGACCTTGTGAAAAAGGTCAATGAATGTGAATAATATTATGAATATATATATTGCAGGACTGCTGAGAGGGGAATATGCTAAAAAAGAGACCACGATGGCTGGAAAAAGGTGGTGGAAGGCACCTGGAATGGTGGTGTTAACTTCCACCGAAAACCAATACCGTATTTGGTTTTCACTAGCCCGGAGAACCAAGAGTGGCTCGTTGGCCCAAAATTAATTGCTCCCAGGTTGGTAGGTGGATGGCTCCTCATGCGTAATGAGGGATGGGGGTAAAACCGCCCATCCGTGGAGTTTTGACACGTGACCACCACGAGGGAGATCGTGCCACACACAACCTTGCCGGAAAGGAAAAAGGCAGGAGGAGTGTGCGATCACGGGCAGACGAGAGGGAGGAAGAACTCTGGAAAAATATGCAGAGTGAGTGATAGCGGAGAAGAAGAAAGTAACCTTCGTTCTCGATCACTGGCAAATAGAGACACAATCTCGCAACATCGTGGTCTCAGCTCGAGGGTGGCTAGTGGTAAATCCGTTGGGAGTCGCTGAGCCTACGGTTGGGTGGAAACGAGCACCCCTCTCAGTAGTTGTATCACCTCTGGTGTTTATCTGATAAGTGTTTTGTCTCTGGCATCTTGAAATATATATATATATATATATATATATATATATATATATATTCTGATATTTATGCTTATAAGCTGTGAAATTATGCATGGTTTTAGTGCAAGAATGTATGTATGGTGTTTTGATCAGTACTGGTAGTTGCATGTTTATAATGAAAATACTACATATGGCTTATGCTTTCATAAATCACTATTTATATGCTTACTTATCTAATTAAGACTTCACGTCTGGTTCTCGAGAGAGAGATACCCTTATCTACCTCAGATAGTACCCTGGGTAAACCTCCCCATAGAGATACCCTCCTTGAAAAGCTCATCAAGAACCTGGAAAGAGGATGTGAAGGCGCAAGGCCTTAGTAACCCTGCATGAGGAGGAACGATCCTCTTGAAATCTCGAGATGGCTGTGTAGGGATAAGTATCGTTTGACGGGCGAGATCTTGTCGGAAGATCTGCAGTCACTCACGACCGTTAGATTGGAAGGAGAAGAGGGGGCGTTAAATGCCTCAACCCCTTTCCTTTGTTTTCACGAGTAGCGAAGAGACCGAGACCCACTCAAGTCCTAGACTTGATTAAGGAGAGCAATAGATGTGCTGAAGACTCTTTTAAGGGTCAAACCCAGGAGAAAAGAGCGCAAAGCTCCCCAGTTCCTCATAGTTGACGAAGCTCAGAATAGATAGCACCTGGTCAGATGCACCGACCCTGTAGGAATTCACGGAGGTTGAGGAAATCTTTCACGGCTTCAAAGTAGAGAAGCCCAAGAGGGATAGAGCCATTTTGTGCACAGAGCCATAGCTGCGAAGGTTGTAGAGGATAAGCAAAGGCCGAGACCTTTGATACTTAAGAAATCTTCCAAGGAGAATAAAGAGAAGTGCATGCTCAAGGAAGAGCTACAACTGTCATTAGATTAGCCAAAGCGAAATAGATCTGGGTCGTCGAAAATGTACGTTCAGACGCGCGTAGAAGAGAGAAGAATCGGACAGTAGAGACACTTCGATATAGAAGTGGCGAACAACCGATAACCGTTGGATCTTGTAGAGTTGCAAGGCGGTTAGGGTTGGGTGCTTCAACCCATGAAGTCGTGAGAGGATCAGGACCATCCATCCGAGGAGGACAGGTAGCAGAGATCCAGGGATCTTGCGAACTCGGAGGTTCGCAAGGTAAGAGCCCAAAGGTTTGGTGCTCCAAGCCGCGAGTGGCGAAGTCGTGAGAGGATCAGGATCGTCCATCTGAGGAGGAAAGGTGGCAAAGATCCAGGGATCTCGCAAACTCGGAGGTTCGCAAGGTAAGAGCCCAAAGGCTGGGTGCTCCAAGTTGTGAGTGGCGAAGTCGTGAGAGGATCAGGACCGTCCATCCGAGGAGGACAGGTGGCAGAGATCCAGGGATCTCGTGAACTCATAGGTTCGCAAGGTAAGAGCCCAAAGGTTGGGTGCTCCAAGTCGCGAGTGGCGAAGTCGCGAGAGGATCAGGACCGTCCATCCGAGGAGGAAAGGTGGCAGAGATCCATTGATCTCGCAAACTCAGAGGTTCGCAAGGTAAGGGCCCAAAGGTTGGGTGCTCCAAGTCGCGAGTGGCGAAGTCGCAAGAGGATCAGGACCGTCCATCCAAAGAGGACAGGTGGCAGAGATCCAGGGATCTTGCGAACTCGAAGGTTCGCAGGGTAAGAGCCCAAAGGCTGGGTGCTCCAAGTCGCGAGTGGTGAAGTCACGAGGAGCGGAGACAGCCGTTGGATCCAGAGAACGAGAGGACCATTGGATCAGGAACCCCATCACTTATCGCGCATTCATAGGTTTGGAGGTTGAAAGGAGTCGTTACGACTTCATGAGCAGCGAAGTGCCGAGAGCCGAGCACGAGAGAACACGTGGAAAAACTTTAAGGTGGGGCCTGTGTGATTGACGGGTGGACATGCGTTGCCTGGAGAAGGGAGTCAATGCTCCATTGATTTCTCGCGTCTCGGGGGTTCGCGGGATAAGAGCATGAGAGATCAACCCTTGGGCTCGTGAGGTGGTGAGATGCAGGAAGAGCGAAAAGGAAGTCAAACCATCGCTGACTTTCAGGGTTTATCAGAGTCGAAAAACTCGATGCTCTGGTAGCGTCGTGTCACGAGGAGTGAAAGGACGCCATACTGGTTAGGCCTGTGGCCATAACCGCCGATCAGATGAGTGCGGTTAAGGGATTTCAGGGTCTGTTTCAGGTCCTGTAGGGACTCGGGGAATTCTATTTCTTGGAGAAAGGAAGAAAATGGGCAAATTTTTTTAATTTCCATAGTGGGTATCTGACAAATTGGTATCAGAGCATGGTTACAGCACTCGGCCTGCTTGGGCTCATGAACGAGTTGTGCAGAAGCTCCATTCAGAACAATCCTAAGGGGAGTAACCCTCTATCTTAAACCCTTTTATATTCAAAGGATCAAAGTTTGAAAATAAGAACCCGACTGTGTATGCATGTGAAAGAATTATGAATTTTTGCGCGGGTTATAAAAATGTATCTAACTATTGACTAACAACCAGCGTTTGTCTTTTGCACCCAAGTGGGCGATCAGCCTCAGAAATTTACAGACGTAGAGAATGGTGACTCATCAAGAGGTGGGAGAGGGCTGCCACAATAGAGACGAAGAGTCCGACGAAAGAAGGGCAATAGGGACCCCTCCAGATCTAGCTGAGACTGTGAGGAGTCTCATGGTCGAGTTGCAAAGCTGCAAGGCCGACAATGAAAGGATGATTAAAGAACAAGAAAAGCAGACAAAAATTAACGCAGTTTTACTACAGAGTTTATTCGATCTGCAAAGACAAATGCAGCATGAACCTAAAACTTAGAAACATGGTCATGTCAATGGCCACACTGAGAGGAGCACCTCGAAAAAGATCCACCCCATAGGTAAGGGACCAGTGCCGAGTGATTCCTCTGAGAAGGAAGCTGGCGATTCAGAAGACTCTTCCAACAGCATATACAGTTCCTATTCTCGAAGAAAACAAAAGAAGCAAAAGACTTCCAAGGGTCATAAATTTGAGGAATTCAGAAAGGCCAAACCACCCTCCTTCGATGGTGAGATAAAGAAGGGAGAGGAAGCAGAGGCCTGGCTGCTTGGACTAAAGAAATATTTCAGTGTCCATGATTTTTCAGAAAATTTGAAGGCCTGAGTAGCCACCTTCAATTTGAACGGAAAGGCTTCCATTTGGTGGGAAGATCTTAAGAATGTGAAAGGGGTTCGCGAAGAGGATCTGTCCTGGAAACAGTTTGAGAAATACTTCCGGAAGAAGTATTTGTCGGAAAAATATTTTGACGAGAAGACAAAAGAATTTTATGAACTCAAACTGGGGCAACTCACTATAGAGGAATATGTCAACAAATTCCTCGAGTTGTTGAGATATGTGCCTTATATAAAAGCAGAAAAGGCAAAGGTGCAACGCTTCATAAGTGGGCTACCCAAGGACTACCGGAACATAATTGAATTTGATGAGCCAAAGACCCTAGAAGACACTATTCGAAAGGCAACATATTGTCAGGAATAGTATGGACATCAAGCAAAACCTCGTGAAGGATGGAAACCAAAGAATAGTTCAAGGTTTCAGAAAAAGGGGATTAAATCCCCAGGATTTAAGAACTATAAGAAGAACCCAAGAATGAACTTTCCAGCCTGGAGTGTACTCCAGCAGAACTTTCCCTCATCGGGCAGAAGTAAAATTTCTGGACCTGTACCAGTAAATATTGATAACCCAAAGAGAGAACCTTTGAAATGCTAGGGTTGTGGAGAAGAACATCTCCTGAGAGACTGTCCACACCGACAATAGAATATTCAGAGAATTTATAACGTCCAGGAAGCTACTACAGTCAATGATGTGGCCAGGAGTGTGCTGCAGATTTATGCAGCCTTGGATAATAACCAAGCTGACCATTAAGCTTCAGTGGTGGAGATAGAAGGTATGATCTCCAACCATCGAGTGTCTATTTTGATTGACCCTGGTTCAAATTTGAGTTATATAGCCCCTAAAGTTGTTGATAAGTGTAAACTATAGCCACAAAAACAAACCAAGCCATGGTTGGTACAGTTAGCCACTGGCACCAAAAGAAGGGTAGCAGAGATCATACCAGCCTGCCAATTGATGTTGGGTGAATTTCCCACCCAAGAAACCCTTAACGTATTACCCCTCGGATCGTACGATCTGTTGATTGGTATGGACTGACTAGCCGCCCATAAAGCCAGATTGGAATGTTACCATAAAACTTTAGAATGGGTGAGCAAAGAAGGAAAAAGGATGACCCTTCAAGGGATCCGAAAACCTGTCTCGGTGAGACAAATATCAGCTCTACAATTGAGAAGGTATTGCCGAAAGGGATGTTACCTATATGAAATACAGGTGTTAGAAACCATAGAAGGTGACAAACCCAGCCTTGAAGATCATCCTACCCTAAAAGAATATAGAGATGTGTTTCCAGAAGAGGTACCGGGTCTACCTCCGAGAAGATACATAGACTTCTCGATAGAACTCGCACCGGGAGTGGTGCCAGTGTCTAGGACACCCTACTGGATGAGCACACCCGAGTTAGTTGAACTCAAATTGCAATTAAAAGAAATGATGGATAAGGGTTATATTCGTCCCAGCGTGTCTCCATGGGGAGCGCCAGTCCTGTTTGTGAAAAAGAAGGATGGCACCCTTAGACTGTGTATAGATTATAGACAACTCAATAAGGTAACCATAAAGAAAAAGTACCCCTTGCCCAGGATCGATGATCTATTTGATCAATTGGGAGGCGCGTCTATTTTCTCAAAGATCGACTTGAGATCGGGATACCATCAAGTCCGAATCAAGGGTGAAGACATCCATAAAACTGCCTTCCGGACGAGGTATGGTCACTATGAGTTCGTGGTAGTGCCATTTGGGTTGACCAATGCCCCTGCCACTTTTATGTGCTTGATGAACAATGTACTCAGTAAATTTCTAGATAAATTTGTGCTAGTTTTTATTGATGATATACTAATTTACTCTAAGAATAGAGAAGAGCATGAAGAACATCTTAAGCTTGTGCTACAAGTACTAAGAAAGCATAAGCTCTATGCTAAATTCAACATATGTGACTTCTTCCAGAAGAAAATACATTACTTGGGTCGTGTTCTGTCCGAAGAAGGGGTAGCAGTGGACCTTGAGAAAATCAGGTCTATCATGGAATGGCCTACCCCAAGGGATGTTTCAGATATTAGATCCTTTATGGGATTAGCAGGATATTACAGGAGATTTATAGAAGGATTCTCCAAGATTGGTTGTCCAATCACTGCCCTGCAGAAGAAGGGGACAAAATTCATGTGGACACAAAAATGTGAAGAAAGATTTCAAACCCTGAAACATCTACTGACCCATGCACCCATGCTGAAAATCGTCGACCCATAAGCTGACTTTCTCGTGTGCATAGATGCCTGTAAGGAAGGGCTCGGAGGAGTCCTTATGCAGAAAGGAAGTGTGATCTGCTATGAATCCTGAAAATTGAACGAGCATGAATTCAACTATGTGACCCATGATCTAGAATTGGCTGCCATAGTGCATGCCTTGAAAATGTGGAGGCATTACCTCCTGGGAAGAAAATTTGTACTTATGACAGATCACTGTGGATTGCGATACCTGTTTGATCAACCAAAGCTCAACGCCAGATAGGCTATATGGATGGCCCTCCTTAGCAAATTTGATTTCAAAATCAAACACATTAAAGGAAAAGAAAATAGGGTTGCCGATGCCCTTAGCAGAAGCATGAAAACAATTCATCTGGCAGCAGTGAGCACCTACGAGACAGATGTCAAGGAAAGAATAAAAAATGCACAAGAAACAGATCCCTTCATTTAGACCGTGACCATGTACCTACAACAAGAACCCACTGGAGTAAAATATGAAGGTTATTAGATGACCAAAGGAGGTCTGCTCACTTAGAGGAACATATTTTATATTCCATCATGTGACGACTTGAAGAGGTTCAATATGGATGAACTACATAAAAGACCCTACTCGGGTCATCCAGGATACTAGAAAATGGTCACTGCCACTAGGAAACAATTTTATTGGCCTGGATTGAAGAAAGACATAGCTGAGTACCTAGCCAAATGCATAGAGTGCCAACAGGTTAAAGCAGAACACCGACATCCAGCAGGGTTATTGAAACCTTTACCAATCCCAGAATGGAAATGGGAAACCATCTCCATGGATTTCATCACTGGATTACCAACTTCGACGAGACAAAATGACGCCATTATAGTGGTGGTGGATAAATTGAGCAAGTCTGCTCACTTCATCCTCGTCAAGTCGACCTGCAAGGCAATCGATATTGCCCAGGTATTCATGAAAGAGATATTCAGATTGCATGGTATGCCGAAAGAGATCGTGTCTGACAGAGACACGAAATTTACTTCCAACTTTTGGAAATCACTGATAACTGGTTTAGAGACCAAATTGTTGTTTAGCACCACCTATCACCCTCAAACCGATGGACAGACAGAAAGAGTCAATCAAATATTAGAAGACATGTTAAGGATGCATGTAATGCATCAACCCAAGAAATGGGAAGACTACCTGCCACTGGTAGAATTCGCCTACAACAACGGCTACCAAGCATCCCTAAAGATGAGTCCCTTCGACGTCCTCTATGGTAGGCCGTGTAATACTCCAGTCAGCTGGAGTAATCCCATAAACATGATATCTTTTGAACCCGACATGTTAAAAGAAATGGAACAACAAGTGACTTAGATAAAACAAAATTTGAAGCTCGCTCAAAACCGACAGAAAAGTTATGCCGACCAAAAGAGAACTCCAAGAGAGTTCAAAACGGGAGACCATGTATATCTCGGAGTTAGACCCAGGAAGAGTTCCCTGAAAATGGGAGCTTGTGCCAAGTTGGCACCTCGGTATTGTGGATCCTTTGAGGTTCTAGATAGAGTGGGACCTGTAGCCTATCGACTAGCACTTCCTCCCACAGTCAAAGCACATAATGTTTTCCATGTTTCATTATTGAAGGAATATGTACATGATGTTAATCATATAATTGATTGGTCTATGATTAAGGTGGAACCAGAGGGAGAATTTCTACCAGAACCCCAATGCATACTGGACAGAAAGGAAATCCCGCTCCAGAACCGAACCATTGCACAGGTCAAGGTGCAGTGGAAACATTTTGGCCCAGATGAGACTACATGGGAAATGGAGGATGCCATGAAACAGGCATATCCGATTTTGTTTACATCTATACATGCAGGTCATGTTGATAGATAGAACATCGAGGACGATGTTCCTTTAAGGGGGAGGGAATTGTAACACCATGTTTCCCCCAGTCTGGAAAAATAACTATACTGGCCAAGTATTGTGGCAAACTCAAAAATGTGAATGTGTAATGTGAATAAACCTTGTGAAAAACGTCGATGAATGTGAATAATATTATGAATATATATATTGCAGGACTGCTGAGAGGGGAATATGCTGAAAAAGAGACTAGGATGGCTGGAAAAAGGTGGTGGAAGTCACCTGGAATGGTGGCGTTAACTTCCACCGAAAACCAATACCGTATTTGGTCTTCATTGGCTTGGAGAACTAAGAGCGGCTCGCTGGCCTGAAATTAATTGCTCCCAGGTTGGTATGCGGATGGCTCCTCATGCATAATGAGGGATGGGGGTAAAACCGCCCATTCATGGAGTCCTGACACCTGACTACCACGAGGGAGATCGTGCCACATGCAACCTCGCCGGAAAGGAAAAAGGCAGGAGGAGTGTGCGATCACGGGCAGACGCGAGGGAGGAAGAACTCTATAAAAATATGTAGAGTGAGTGATAGTGGAGAAGAAGGAGAGTAACCTTTGTTCTCGGTCACTGGCAGACAGAGACACAGTCTCACAACATCATGGTATCATCTCGGGGGTGGCTAGTGGTAAATCCGTTGGGATTCGTTGGGCCTACGGTTGGGTGGAAACGGGCACCCCTCTCAGCAGTTGCATCACCTCTGGTGTTTATCTGATAAGTGTTTTGTCTTTGGCATCTTGAAATATATATATATTCTGATATTTATGCTTATAATCTGTGAAATTGTGCATGATTTCAGTGCAAGAATGTCTGTACGGTGTTTTGATCAGTACTGGCAGTTGCATGTTTATAATGGAAAGACTACGTATGGCTTATGCTTTCATAAATCGCTATTTATATGCTTACTGATCTAATTAAGACTTCATGTCTGGTTCTTGAGAGAGAGATACCCTTATCTGCCTCAGATAGTACCCTGGGTAAACCTCCCCATAGAGATACCCTCCTTGAAAATCTCATCAAGAACCTGGAAAGAGGGTGTGAAGGCGCAAGGCCTTAGTAACCCTGCACGAGGAGGAACGATCCTCTTGAAATCCCGAGATGGCTGTGTAGGGATAAGTATCATTTGACGGGCGAGATCTTGTCGGAAGATCTGCAGTCACTCACGACCGTTAGATTGGAAGGAGAAGAGGGGGCGTTAAATGCCTCAACACCTTTCCTTTGTTTTCACGAGTAGCGAAGAGACCGAGACCCACTCAAGTCCTACACTTGATGAAGGAGAGCAATAGATGTGTTGAAGACTCTTTTAAGAGTCAAACCCAGGAGAAAAGAGCGCAAAGCTCCCCAGTCCCTCATAGTTGACGAAGCTCAAGACAGATAGCACCTGGTCAGATGCACCGACCCTGTAGGAATTCATGGAGGTCGAGGAAATCTTTCACGGCTTCAGAGTAGAGAAGCCCGGGAGGGATAGAGCCGTTTTTTGCACGGAGCCATAGCTGCGAAGGTCGCATAGGATAAGCAAAGGCCGAGACCTTTGATACTTAAGAAATCTTCCAAGGAGAAAAAAGAGAAGTGCATGCTCAAGGAAGAGCTACAACTGTCGTTAGATTAGCCGGAGCAAAATAGATCTGGGTCGTTGAAAATGTACGTCCAGACGCACACAGAAGAGAGAAGAATCAGACGGTAGAGTCACTTCGAGATAGAAGTGGCGAACAACCGATAACCATTGGATCTTGTAGAGTTACATGGTAGTTAGGGTTGGGAGCTTCAACCCATGAAGTCATGAGAGGATCAGGACCGTCCATCTGAGGAGGACAGGTGGTAGAGATCCAGGGATCTCGCGAACTCGGAGGTTCACAAGGTAAGAGCCCAAAGGTTGGGTGCTCCAAGTCGTGAGAGGATCAGAACCATCCATCCGAGGAGGACAGGTGGCAGAGATCCAGGGGTCTCGCGAACTCGGAGGTTCGCAAGGTAAGAGCCCAAAGGTTGGGTGCTCCAAGTCGCGAGTTGCGAAGTCGCGAGAGGATCAGGACCGTCCATCCAAGGAGGACAGGTGGAAGATATCCAGGAATCTCGCGAACTCGGAGGTTCGCAAGGTAAGAGCCCAAAGGTTGGGTGATCCAAGTCGCGAGTGGCGAAATTGCGAGAGGATCAGGACCGTCCATTTGAGGAGGACAGGTGGCAGAGATCCAGGGATCTCGCGAACTCAGAGGTTCGTAGGGTAAGAGCCCAAAGGCTGGGTGCTCCAAGTCATGAGTGGCGAAGTTGCGAGGAGCGAAGACAGCCGTTGGATCCAGAGAACGGGAGGACCGTTGGATCAGGAGCCCCATTGCCTATCGCGCGTTCAGGGGTTCGGAGGTTGAAATGAGTTGTTACGACTTCACAAGCAGTGAAGTGCCGAGAGCCGAGCACGAGAGAACACATGGAAAAACTTCAAGGTGGGGCCTGCGTGATTGACGGGTGGACACGCGTTGCTTGGAGAAGGGAGTCAACGCTCCATTGATTTCTTGCGTCTCGGGGGTTCATGGGATAAGAGCATGAGAGCTCAACCCTTGGGCTCGCGAGGTGGAGAGATGCGAGAAGAGCGAAAAGGAAGTCAAACCATCACTGACTTTCAGGGTTTATCAGAGTCGAAAAACTCGACGCTCTTGTAGCGTCGTGTCGCGAGGAGTGAAAGGACACCATACTGGTTAGGCCTGTGGCCATAACTGTTGATCAGATGAGTGCGGTTAAGGGATTTCAGGGTTTGTATCTGGTCCCGTAGGGACTCGGGGAATTCTATTCCTCGGAGAAAGGAAGAAAATGTGCGAATTTTTTTAATTTCCGTAGTGGGTATCTGACATAAGGGGTGGGTTTTGAATCTTCCATGTGAAAGCGACGAAGAAGGTCACAAGCATACTTAGACTTGGAAAGTTAAATTCCTTCCTTGGTTTATGTTATCATCTTTTTGTGGGATAACTAATGAGATGATGTCTCGAGGCCCTCAGGTTGGAGACATGGAGTACAAAGAGATAACTTGACCATCAATGTCCACTTGCACATATGGAGACCCACCTCACCACCACAGATCCAGGTTGATCATGACAACATCCACCACATTAGCTGGCATTCAGAAGACATTGAGTCTTGCTCCATGAGGTACAAGTCACGTATTATGGTGAGTGTTTTTTCAATATTTGAGGCATTTGAGTTTGTTACATCTATTACTACTTTTGATTATGTGACACTTGCTTGGACATTATGCTCTTTGCTTTGTTTCACCTTGGTGGTTGACATGTGCCCTAGTAAGTGGATCACCCTTAGAGATATGTATGCTACTGGGAGGTCCTTTGGACAAGTCATCGTGGCATTCCCAACCATACTTTCCACTATCCACACTTCATCCCCTCATCTCCTCACCTTTTGGGTTTTTCGGGTGCACTAACCCAAGAAGGGGTTGTCCCTCACTTCATGGGAAGAAGGGGCTAAAGGTCGAGAGGCTTGTGGCTGGAAAAAGATAAAAGCCTAATTATGAACCTTCTAGATGCTCGCCCAAAGAGGTGTTTGTTAGCCTATGGCTTACCTTAACCAATTACCAAGTCTAATTGTCACCTATATTTGTATTATTCATTTAAGATATTAGTAATATATCCTCAAGTGATGACTAATGAGTTAGTTAAGATTGCCTAACCTAGTAATCATGCATGATTTTAGGATCTAGAGAAAATCTCTCTATGAGGTGGCATCACCCATTGTACTATAAATATGTACCATTGGTGTGAATACAAAAGTGTTGGCTAGTGAGCCTTTTCCACCATCTTGTTGTTCTTATGCATATTTTATCAATTGGTATCAGAGCTATGGTGAATAAATGATGTTGGTGGAGGTTGATATGGGAAGAGGGGTTGATAATACAATTCTAATGGTATTATATGGAAGACCATTGAAGAACCGATGATGAAGGTGCTTAGTTGAGCATGAAGCAAAAGCATACGAGCCGATGGTTTCAAGATGTGCATGAATAAAGAAGAGTGATTGATGATTAGTATGTCAATTGTCTAAATTTATTTAAGGAAAAGAAAATTGAATTTCTACTCTAAATTTTTATAGATCTTGTTGTCGCAAGAGTCGACTCTAGGATATAATAGAGCCAAGCCTTAACACATTTTAAATGAAAAATTTATTTGTTGTTTGGAGCTTGACTTGGGTTGCAGCAAGCCAATCTCTGAAAACCGCTTTAGAGTGTGTTTCTGACCTAATACACTCTGATAGGGCTCTCTCAATAAGCAAGGTTCTTTACTCAAAGAATATTCAGTAAGCACAGTAAGAGGGCCAGATTTTTTATAAGACAAGATATTTTGATAAGTTTGTTGGTTGCACATATTTGAAAAGGGCCTATTGGGCAATGGAGTCAAGTGAAAACCAAAGAAAAGGGATAATGGCAGTGATTTTGCTACTTGAGGGAAATGAGGCAAAGTAAGTCTATCTTTCAGCAATCGATAATCATGATATAGTAGCAGAAAAAGAAAAGGAAAAGACCATCACAGTGAAAGCATCTAACAAGGATGAATTTTCACTACAACTTTAGAGGAAAAAGACTGGAGGCTAATAACTAGATGCAAAGCACTTATCTTGAGTGAATTATGACTAGTCACCATCGAAACACAACACCTATCAACTGTGTGTAAGGAGCATGTAAAATGAATTCCAAACAAATTTTAACTCAATCGATAAAGGAAGAGATAGACAATATGAGAATGAAAAAACAGAGAACATACTGAAAGAATCCACTGTGATGAATCTCACATATCAAGTGAACGCGTCTCTCCTGCATTACTCCATTCCAGATTTTCAGAATAACTCAGCTTTCAATAGGAGCCCTCTTTAAAAGAGTTCTCTCTTCTCTCGTACAATGGATCATCATTTTATATAACTCTTCTGTCTTGAGAAGATGAATTGTCATCGTTGGATTCTAACACATAACTGAAAGTAAACTAATTATCAACCGTATTTAACTAATCATAACAGTAATCCGAACTGATTTATGTTAAAAGCACAAATAATTCCTAATTTCCAGCGAACTGTCTATAGCAGTGTATGCATTTGATTCGTCTCCATGTGCATGAGTTGTAGTGATGGATATTAAGGGACACATGTTCCTTATCTGAGGAAATCTCTATTCGATTTGGAGCCAAGCTGGTAAGAGTTGAGTTGTCCGTCTACTCTTGTTCCTTTGAGGAGATTGCCGACTAAAATTTTGAATTCTGATAGTTGCGGTTGATTCTGCCTAGCTGCATGAAGATAAATCGGTGGAAATTTTTACAGTGAACCTCTGCATTAAACAACAATCCTGAAGTCGACCAATCATCTGGAGTGACCCGCGACTATGAATTTCACGGCTTCCTTGGAATTTGGTGATTGATTCTAGTTCGATTCGATAGCTGGAAGAGTTATTGGGAATCAAAAAATTGATTTTACTTTCGATGCTGGGCACAAGACATTTCAAACCTTGCAGTTGAAAACGACCAGGGACATGCGAAATTTGATTTTGCCTTCGATGCGTGGTTGTTCTTCACGACCCTCGGATCACACCTTCATAACCTCTGCAACATAAAGATCACCGTGGGCACAACTTCCCAATGTATCTACAACGTTGCTCCTTGCCATCTGTGTGCGAATACGACTACTAGGTTTATAATTGACAAACAAAACCCTACCCATCGGCACGATGAGTGTGATTAGAACCATGATTTTGGGCTTCGGGCTTCGGAGGAAGTGGCATATTGTCGTTCTTCAGACAATGGTGAAAATCCCGAAATAGCATGGTTTAAACTTGTGTGGGTGCCTTTCGTGGTGTTTCGTGCATGCAGCATGTGCTACCATCAACAACATGACAAATTCTTTCATTTGCAGAGACATCCCGAAAAAAGCATTCAACAAGAGAATGAAATTGGGACAAATATACAACGACATAGTAGCTTGTAATATAAGAGGTATTCGGTGATTTATTGTTGTTTGCACTTCAGGAGGCTGCTCTCCAGCCGGTCCACTTCTTTGAACAATGTTGCCTTTCTTGGGTGCAGGTTGACATGGCTTTCTTGTTGGCTTTTCATCTTCTTCTTCATTCGCATCCTCCAAGTCATCCAGTTGGCAAGCTTCTCCAGTAAACCATGACACAAAATGTGGAATTATTTTATCCCTGATAGTTGAACCAATGTCATAGTCCTGCTCCATCAGATCCTGAAGGTTCTCAACAATTTCTTCATCGAGTTCTTCGTCATCTTCTGGAACTTGTGGTGGACTAAAGAAATTGAAGAAGCTTTCACATTGTTCTGTTTTTGTCACGGGCTTTGCATTTTTGGCTCCTTTCTTTGGCTTCTTCTTCATAAGGTTTTGTGTCACATTTTTTCTCGGATACCAGTCAATCTCCGTCCCTATTGCCCGCTCCAAAATGGGTTCGTTATCATCAATCATGTGGTAGGTCTTTGTCAACACATAATTCCTGAAAAAGGGATTCATGTTAAAGTAAAAATCAATCTTGAAACCCTTGGGGTTATCAATTCTACACCACTTAATATCCTTTAGATACTTTAGAGCACCTTCATCACGGTCTGTTATCTATACTGAAATCACTTCATTGGTCTTCATTGCAGTGAGCCAAAACTCGGGAACTCCTTTCTCTTCTTCTTCATCAGTTGTAGTATTATTCTCAGGCTTTTCCTTTCTTTCAACATCAGTGATACCATTTACAATTTCAAATCGCTTTGAATATAGTGGATCATACAACTTCTGATATTTATCTTCCAACGCTGCTCTTTCTTCATTCAAATCTTTATGGTTGAAAACAAGTAGAAATAAATTCTACACCATTTGCTTGTCTTTGTGGAAAGAATGACATATTAGAAGCATCTGCATATTGCAAGTGTTATTGTGCCGCATTTAAAATAGAGATGTTACACTTACAGTGAGAGACCTAGAACACAAACTTTCTTCCAAAAAGGCCCTACAATGTCTTCAACAATATGATTCAAGTTAGAGGTAATTTGGAGTTGAGATCCCTAGTTGATTAATAAGCTCGATGCGATCCTCAAACACATTTTGGATAAAGATATTGAGTAGAATAATTTCCAACATCTGTTACAACATAGGCTCCATCTAGGGATGGTACTTTTCTGTAAAGTGCCAAGAACAGTAGACCACATGCCTTCATCAATTGGGTGATCGACAATCGTCCTCAAAAACTCTGAACCTCATCACTAAGTGCTTACAGTGATCCGAGCAACGGACGAATTTGACATTTGAGACCAATGGAGTCGCCAGCGAAAAACATGTAGAGTCTACGAACCAAGGAGTCGCCAGGTGAACAATCACAACCAATCGAATGCCTATCCCTTGTTCACCATCAAGAGATAGAGCCAAACCTTTGTCGTATCCCAAGGAAGGTAACTTCGTCCTTCATCCCCGACAACGGCGCCAAAAAATGTTGTTGCAAGAGTCAACTCTAGGCTATAATAGAGCCAAGCCTTAGCACATTTTAAATGAAAAATTTATTTGTTGTTCAGAGCTTGACTTGGGTTGCAACAAGCCAATCTCTGAAAACCACTTTATAGTGTGTTTCTGACCTAATACACTCTGATAGGGCTCTCTCAATAAGCAAGGTTCTTTACTCAAAGAATATTCAGTAAGCACAGTAAGAAGGCCAGATTTTTTATAAGACAAGATATTTTGGTAAGTTTCGTGGTTGCACAAATTTGAAAAGGGCCTATTGGGCGATGGAGTCAAGTGAAAACCAAAGAAAAGGGATAATGGCAGTGATTTTGCCACTTGAGGGAAATGAGGCAAAGTAAGTCTATCTTTTAGCAATCGATAATCATGATATAGTAGCAGAAAAAGAAAAGGAAAAGACCATCACAATGAAAGCATCTAACAAGGATGAATTTTCACTACAACTTTAGAGGAAAAAGACTGGAGGCTAATAACTAGATTGCCGAGTACTTATCTTGAGTGAATTCTGACTAGTCACCATCGAAACACAACACCTATCAACTGTGTGTAAGGAGCAAGTAAAATGAATTCCAAACAAATTTTAACTCAGTCGATAAAGGAAGAGATAGACAATATGAGAATGACAAAACAAAGAAGATACTGAAAGAATCGACTGTGATGAATCTCACATATAAAGTGAACGCGTCTCTCCTGCATTACTCCATTCCAGATTTTCAGAATAACTCATCTTTCAATAGGAGCCCTCTTTAAAAGAGTTCCCTCTTCTCTCGTACAATGGATCATCATTTTATATAAATCTTCTATCTTGAGAAGATGAACCATCATCGTTGGATTCTAACACCTCACTGAAAGTAAACTAATTATCATCTGTCTTTAAATAATCATAACAGTAATCCAAAATGATTTATGTTAAAAGCATAAATAATTCCTAATTTCTAGCGAACTGTCTATAGCAGTGTATGCATTTGATTCGCTTCCATGCGCATGAGTTGTAGTGATGGATATTAAGGGACACATGTTCCTTATATGAGGAAATCTCTATTTGATCTGGAGCCAAGCTGGTAAGAGTTGAGTTGTTCGTCTACTCTTGTTCCTTTGAGGAGATTGCCGACTAAAGTTTTGAATTCTGATAGTTGCGGTTGATTCTGCCTAGCTGCATGAAGATAAATTGGTGGAAATTTTTACAGTGAACCTCTGTATTAAACAACAATCCTGAAGTCGACCAATCATCTGGAGTGACCCGTGACTATGAATTTCATGGCTTCCTTGGCATTTGGTGATTGTTGCTAGTTCGATTCGATAGCTGGAAGAGTTATTGGGAATCAAAAAATTGATTTTACTGTCGATGCTGGGCGCAAGACATTTCAAAACTTGCAGCTGAAAACGACTAGGGACATGCAAAATTTGATTTTCCCTTCGATGCGTGGTTGTTCTTCACGACCCTCAGATCACACCTTCATAACCTCTGCAACACAAAGATCACTGTGGGCACAACTTCCCAATGTATCTACAACGTTGCTCCTTGCCATCCGTGTGCGAATACGACTACTAGGTTTATAATTGACAAACAAAACCCTACCCATCGACACGATGAGTGTGATTAGAACCATGATTTTGGGCTTCGGGCTTCGGAGGAAGTGGCATATTGACGTTCTTCAGACAATGGTGAAAATCCCGAAATAGCGTGGTTTAAACTTGTGTGGGTGCCTTTCGTGGTGTTCCTTGCATGCGGCATGTGCTACCATCAATAACATGACAAATTCTTTCATTTGCAGAGACATCCTGAAAAAAGCATTCAACAAGAGAATGAAATTGGGACAAATATACGACCACATATCAGCCTGTAATATAAGAGGTATTCAATGATTTATTGTTGTTTTCACTTCAGGAGGCTGCTCTCCAGCCAGTCCACTTCTTTGAACAATGTTGCCTTTCTTGGGTGCAGGTTGACGTGGCTTTCTTGTTGGCTTTTCATCTTCTTCTTCGTCCGCATCCTCCAAGTCATCCAGTTGGCAAGCTTCTCTAGTAAACCATGACACGACATGTGGAATTATTTTATCCCTGATAGTTGAACCAATGTCATAGTCTCGCTCCATCAGATCCTGAAGGTTCTCAACAATTTCTTCATCGAGTTCTTCATCATCTTCTGGAACTTGTGGTGGACTAAAGAAATTGAAGAAGCTTTCACATTGTTCTGTTTTTGTCATGGGCTTTGCATTTTTGGCTCCTTTCTTTGGCTTCTTCTTCATAAGCTTTTGTGTCACATTTTTTCCCGAATACCAGTCAATCTCTATCCCTATTGCCTGCTCCAAAATGGGTTCGTTATCATCAATCGTGTGGTCGGTCTTTGTCAACACAGAATTCTTGAAAAAGGGATTCGTGTCAAAGTAAAAATCAATCTTGAAACCCTTGGGGTTATCAATTCTGCACCACTTAATATCCTTTAGATACTTTAGATCACCTTCATCACAGTCTGTTATCTGTACTGAAATCACTTCGTTTGTCTTCATTGCAGTGAGTCAAAACTCGAGAACTCCTTTCTCTTCTTCTTCATCAGTTGTAGTATTATTCTAAGGCTCGTCCTTTCTTTCAACATCAGTGATACCATTTACAATTTCAAATCGCTTTGAATATAGTGTATCATACAACTTTTGATATTTATCTTCCAACGCTGCTCTTTCCTCATTCAAATCTTTGTGGTTGAAAACAAGTAGAAATAAATTCTACACCATTCGCTTGCCTTTGTGGAAAGAATGACATATTAGAAGCATCTGCATATTGCAAGTGTTATTGTGCCACATTTAAAATAGATATGTTACACTTAGAGTGAGAGACCTAGAACACGAACTTTCTTCCAAAAAGGCCCTACAATGTCTTCAACAATATGATGAAAGTTAGAGGTAATTTGGAGTTGAGATCCCTAATTGATTAATAAGCTCGATGCGATCCTGAAACACATTTTGGATAAAGATATTGAGTAGAACAATTTCCAACATCTGTTACAATAGATCTATTGCTGCATTGAAGTTTTAGATCTATGGTATGGTTGAGGAATTAGAATTTTCATCAAAGTATTATTATTTATCATACCTCATTCTCCTGCAAAATATGATTCTCTTGGCCCCAAATTCGTAATCTTCATTGGTTTCTCTTATTGCACCTTTTCGTTGTCAAACGTTATGATTAGATCCTCCCTATTTGCAACAATATGTGATCCTTTTATGATTAGATCACATCTTTGCAATGCTTCCATCAGAATTCTTAAGTGCTCAAGTAAATGAGAACCCGCAACAACACAATGTTCTTGCCATTTTATTCTTTGTCTAGATATAATGTGGAATTTCCAATTGTGTAAAGTAGAATCTGTGCGCTGCTAAACATTATTCACCAGTCAAAAATTGGAAGGATAATGATTGTATGCACCAGTTGACCCTCACCCATCACCACAACCTCCACGCCCATCCAAAAATCTACGCAAATCCTCATTTTCAGATACTTGTTATTTATATATTGCATTTAAAAAAAAAGGGATTGGATCTTGAAAACAACAGAGTGGATGTTAATGGAGGGGAAATAGATAAAGCAAGAGGAGAGATTTCTATGATGTTTTGGATCTGATCTGTGATCTGGACAACCATTGATGCAAATCTTCCCAACAAAGAGATGAGGCATTTTTCAAAGGAGAATCCATGTACTGAGTGTGGTTTAATATAATACTGTGTTTTATGCCTTCATTACTTTCTAKCATTGGAAGACTTCRTATTGGTTGATGTATACAAGTCAAGATAGTGTGGAGGTCAACGATATGAACATTTTGAAGTCAGATGGATGAAATCTGGATCAATGAGGCCGTGTGCAGACGTTATGTATTCTTCTCTTTCACTGCTCAAATATCTAAGTATCAATGTTATTTGAGAATTGAAAAACCAGGCCCATCACCTCTTCCAGATGTCAAAAGATCGTATTCGTTGCTAGAGTACTTGGAAGAAAAGGCAAAAGTCACAGAGCGATTTCCCCTCTTAGCTGCAATTAATAAATGATCAACTAATGGCTCCAATATATCATGCTCATTCACTGTATATAGAGCTTTTGGTTTCTTGGTTTGGTATCAACAACAACACGAAACTGCCACCTGATGTGCCTACGATTTTCTAGGGATTGACTACAAGATTATGTAGAACTTGTTCGACAATTTCATGCCTGTATACGTCCATATGCTGATGGACCTCTTATGACAACGCAATAGCTAGCGGGATTTTCCCACGATCTTCTTTGAATATAGTATCAAGCTACGAAATCCATCGTTATCAGTACTTGTGAACATGTCCACTTGGATATTGTAATTGAACAAGTTGAAAAGTAATTGTTCTTCAAGCACTTGGCGTTGCATTTATGTTTTGACTTCATGCTTCCAAACATTGTTGGGATGCATCCAAAGTGTCAAATGGTCACGTTGGTTGTGGGGAATTAAGTATGGTGATATGAGAACAGTGCGAGAAGATG